>WNWK01011029.1:0-66810 GCA_009830355.1 Cherax destructor | reverse complement strand
CTATTGCTGCTCCAACACCAAAACCTAGTGAAGAACTGGCCTACAAACAGTCAAGGTGGGACGGCCCCATCACTGAAAAGATACTTGCCAATATGCTTAGGGCTGTAACATCAGACAGGGAGACTGCCCGTCTCCTAGCTGTGAGTGCACATCACTCTGGGGACTTCCTCCAAACAGTTCCCATTTCGGCAATGGGAACACGCCTCGACCCTAAGACCCTTCGTATTGCAGTGGCTCTGCGCCTTGCTGCCCCTATTCACACGGAATATACGTGTATTTGCGGCGATGCGCAAGACGACCAATATGGTCTACATGGTCTTAACTGTTCCAAAACCAAGGGCTGGCATGCAAGACACAATGAAGTCAACGACATCATAAAGAGAACCCTTGCTACAGCTGGATGCCCAGCCGAGAGAGAGCCTCGATCACTAGCAGCCAACAATGCCCACAACCCAGCAAACCGCCCCGACGGGATCACCATCTATCCTTGGAAGAATGGCAAGCTCTTAGCATGGGACTATACCTGTGTGTCGACACTGGCTGACACCTACATCCATCACAGTGTCGGGCGACAGGGAGGAGCTGCTGACCACAGGGAGAAGTACAAGATCGGCAAGTACAGGGACATAAGCCATCTGTATCAATTTGTCCCAGTGGGATCAGAGACCTTGGGATCATGGGGAAAAAATGCAACACGTTTCCTTAAAGAACTGGGTTCCAGACTCATCGACACCACCAGGGACCCAAGGGCAGCCACTTTCATGTTCCAGCGCCTCAGCATGGCCATCCAGAGGGGGAAATGCATGCTGCGTACTGGGCTCGCGTCCGGCTTCGGATGAGCTGGAAGAGATTCATAATCTTTGATATATTGTACCAATGTATTCATGTTCATGTTGCAATTTGAGTAGATAAAGTATTCTTAACAGGTGGTGTAGAGGTGACATGCACTCGTAATGATGCTTCTGTTGTCCAGGACAGGATGAGTAGTGCCAGATCCTGACTATGACGGGAATGCCCTCACAGCATGTTGCCACATCCTTTAAGAAATATCTTTCGTGGGGTTTCCCCAAGACTAGTGTTGACCAGTTTGTGTTACTGCTGCTGCTGCTGCTGCTGCTGCTGCTGCCGCGTACCAGGAACGATCTCACCCGAATATTAATTTTCGAACCAAACCGGATACTACACCATGTACGTGTTTCAGCCTCAACAACGTCACGCTCTTTGAACCTCCCTATTTCTTATCGTTTTGCTGTGTTAATCTCTCTAAGCTCTAAAGACTTGTTGTATAGAAGACAGAGACGACAGACAGAGCAGAAAGAGACGACAGACACAGCAGATAGACAGAGAGGGTAGATAGAGAATGCAGACTAGGAAGGTAAATTAGTGTCTTCAACTGCATCACTCACTCAGGCAGTGAGTCTCTACCTTCCTACGATGCTAAGCTGGGTGTGTTGAGGTGAGTGACCTGAAGAGTCTCTCACCGCCACCCTACTAACCATACCTAACCAACCTCCCCACCATCTTCTCCCATCCTTCCCGCCATTCTATCACCTGGAGATACCTGGAGAGAGTTCCGGGGGACAACGCCCCCGCGGCCCGGTCCGTGACCAGGCCTCATGGCGGATCAGGGCCTGATCAACCAGGCTGTTACTGCTGGCCACACGCAGTTCAACGTACGAACCACAGCCTGGCTGGTCAGGTACCGACTTTAGGTGCCTGTCCAGTGCCTGTTTGAAGACAGCCAGGGGTCTATTGGTAATACCCCTTATGTACACTGGGAGGCAGTTGAACAGTCTTGGGCCCCTGACACTTATTGTGTTGTCTCTCAACGTGCTAGTGGCACCCCTGCTTTTCATTGGGGGGATGTTACATCGCCTGCCGAGTCTTTTGCTTTCGTAGGGAGTGACTCTCGTGTGCAAGTTTGGTACTAATCCCTCTAGGATTTTCCAAGTGTATATAATAATGTATCTCTCCCGCCTGCGTTCTAGGGAGTACAGGTTTAGGAACTTCAAGCGTTCCCAGTAATTGAGGTGGTTTATTGCAGTTATGCGTGCCGTGAAGGTTCTCTGTACATTTTCTAGGTCAGCAATTTCACCTGCCTTGAAAGGTGCAGTCAGTGTGCAGCAATATTCCAGCCTAGATAGAACAAGCGACCTGAAGAGTGTCATCATGGGCTTGGCATCCCTGGTTTTGAAGGTTCTCATTATCCATCCTGTCATTTTTCTAGCAGATGCGATTGCTACAGTGTCATGGTCCTTTAAGGTGAGATCTTCTGACATGATCACTCCCAGGTCTTTGACATTAGTTTTTCGCTCTATTGTGTAGTTGGAATTTGTTTTATACTCCGATGAAATTTTAATTTCCTCACGTTTTCCATATCGAAGTAATTGAAATTTCTTATCATTGAACTTCATATTGTTTTCTGCAGCCCATTTAACAATACAAGATACAAGAGAGACTAGGTAAGACCTTTACAGGTGAAAGGGGAAGTGGGGAAAGTGTAAGAATAGGTGGTTGAGAGGAAGAAAAAATTGTAGGAGAGATAATACCAGGGCTTGACCCAGTAGCTTGGCAGATGGTGGTTCAGGATGGTGCAGACTTTACGACTAGGACCTGGCGAGGGAGTTCTATGGAATGGGGGTCGGCGCAACTAAGACACTGCAAGGTACCAGGGCTATCCTCTTTAATTTTTAAAAAAACAAATTAAAATAAAAAACTAAAACAAAACCGGACATTATTAAGGTCCACCCCTGTAAAGACAGGGATGCAGCTATGTTAGCTGTTGTTAGTGAACAGGGGGTTCGGGGCAGGAGCTAGGAGCGAGTAGAATAGGTTATGTGTGTTGTTGGGTCTGCGGATATTGTCAAGGTGTGTGGTCCAGTGGTCATGTCTGGTCTCAAGTCTGTCTATTTGTTTGTCACTGAGTGTCTTCCAGTACACGTTCAGGGCTGGGATGTCAGCCTGGATGTGGATGGATTCGCTCGTGAGTTAGTCATCCCACCTGGTGTTGAACACCCAGCGCAGAGCTCTGTTCTGGATGCGTTGTAGTTTTAGCTTGTTGGTCTTTGCAGCTAGGTAGAGGGCTAGAGGGCAGTAGGATAGGAGTGGTCGAATGAGGGTTTTATGGAGGTGAAGTTTGGTGCGAATGGAAGCTCGATTTAATTTGAATAACCCTTGGAGGGCTTTTGCAGCTATTGCATGTTTTGTGTTAATGTGTCGGGAATTCTGAGGTTGTAGTCTAGAGTTACACCCAGAACTGAGGTTGTCATTGTCCTTGGGAGGTATGTGCGAGTTTCTGCTGTTCTAAGTTCTACCCTTGGGAGAGGGTCTCTTCTTCTGTAGTTAAAGTAGGTTATGTTAGATTTAGTGGCATTTGTTTTAATTCTCCATTTCTGTTCCCAGTATGAGATTCTATCTACTTCGTCTTGTGTTCTGCTTGCCAGGTGGTCTATATTGTGGTGGGTGATGAGTTGGGTTGTCATCTGCATAAGCAAGTGTAATGGAGTTGTCATGTGCTTGTGTTGGGATGTCGTTGGTGTAGAGTATGTAAAGTGTGTGGGAGAAGACAGATCCTTGTGGGACGCCTGCATGAAGAGGGAAGTAGTCTGAGTGGCAATCTTGGAATCTGATTCTCATCGTTCTTCCGTCTAAGAAGTTGCACAGGAGTTTTTTAATGTTTGTGGGGAAGTTGAAGTTAGTGCATAGTTTTTGCTTCAGTCCGTTGTGCCATACTGTGTCAGCTTTTCTACATCTTTTGCTACTAGGGCTGTCTTTTCCTCTGCTTTGTGTTGATGTGAATGTAGTTCAGGATGATGTTTAAGGCATCTTGGGTGGAGCGTCTGGCTCTGAAGCCAAATTGTCCTTCAGAGAGGAGGAAGTTGAGGTCAAGGTACCTCCGGAGTCTTTGGTTAATGAGTCTTTCTTAGAGTTTGCCTAGGACTTCAAGTAGACTAATGGGACGGTAGTTTTTGGGGTCGGTGTGGTCTTTTCCAGGTTTGGGAATGAGGATAGCTGTGGCTGCTTTGAAGAGGGGAGGGAAGTAACCTGATGCTAAAGAAGCATTGAGGAGGTTGGTGTAGGCTGTGATGATTGAGTTGGGTAGGTGTTTGAGTATGACATGGTTTAAGCCCGAGGCTCCGGGGGCCTTGGGGGGAAGTTTTTTGATGAGTTGTTTTATGTCATAGTGGGTAAAAGTGGTGTCCAGTTCCTGAGTGGAGGTGAGGGTGTCAAGGTGGATACTCCTGTCAGGTGTTGTCTGGTGTAAGTTATCGTGGTTCCATTGATCAACTTGTTGTTTGTGTAGCATGGCATTTGGGTGTGGGGTGGGTGGGGGTGGAAGATGTTCTCCCATATGTGTTTGAAGGTGTTGGTTGCTGTCTGTGGGTCAGTGATGTGTGTGTTATCATGGGTGAGGTGTTTGAATTTGCTGCTGGTGATGGTGCCTCGTACTTTTTTTGATGAAGGTCCAGAAGGCTTTTGGGTCTTTTAACCGTTGCTCTTCTGCCTGGTGGATAAGTTGGTCCCAGTGTGTGTTGTGGTCAAGTTCAAGATTGCGTAATATGTTGTTTTGAGGTATGTGAGATCTTGTCGGACTTGGGCGATCTATGTGTGTTGTGGAGGAAACAGTTGTGGTAGCATATGAGTAGTCTTTTGGTTCTGATTGAAGGTTTGAAGGAGTATCGCATGATATGCTTGTGTGATTGTTTCTTGGATGATGTTGAGTTGTGTGTCGATGTTAAATACTGGTTTATTATTGTAGTCATGGGTGAGGTTGACATTGTCTATATGCTGTTGGAAAGCTTCCCAGTTGGCTCTCTTGAACGCGAATGTGGGTGTGATGGGGACAAGGATTTGGTTGATGTCCGCTTGGAGTCTTGCAGTGTCTTCAATGTTGGACACTGTCATGCAAATTCGGGTGTCATCTGCAAAGGCTTATATCCCTGCTTATGTCCGATATGAGGATGAGGAACAAAATGGGAGCGAGTACTGTGCCTTGTGGAACAGAGTTTTTCACCGTAGCTGCCTCAGACTTTACTCTGTTGACTACTACTCTTTGTGTTCTATTTGTTAGGAAATTATAGATCCATCTGCCAACTTTTCCTGTTATTCCTTTATCACGTATTTTGTGTGCTATTACACCATGGTCACACTTGTCAAAGGCTTTTGCAAAAGTCTGTGTATATAACATTTGCATTCTGTTTGTCTTCTAGAGCATCCAGGACCTTGTCGTAGTGGTCCAGTAGTTGGGACAGACAGGAGCGACCTGCTCTAAACCCATGCTGCCCTGGTTGTGTAATTGATGGGTATCTAGATGAATGACGATCTTGCTTCTTAGAACCCTTTCAAAGATTTTTATGATATGGGGCGTTAGCGCTATTGGTCTGTAGTTCTTTGCTATTGCTTTACTGCCCCTTTTTTGGAGTGGGGCTATGTCTGTTGTTTTTAGTAACTGCGGGACGACCCCAGTGTCCATGCTCCCTCTCCATAGGATGTTAAAAGCACGTGATAGGGGCTTCTTGCAGTTCTTGATGAACACGGAGTTCCATGAGTCTGGGCCTGGGGCGGAGTGCATGGGCATGTCATTTATTGCCTTTTCAAGTCATTGGCGTCAGGATAATGTCAGATAGGTTTACGTCTATCAAGTTCTGTGGCACTCTCATAAAAAATTCATTTAGGTCTTCGACTTTCAGTCTGGTTAGCGGCTCGCTAAAAACTGAGTCATACTGGGACTTTAGTAGCTCACTCATTTCCTTGCTGTCATCTGTGTAGGACCCATCCTATTTAAGTAGGGGCTCAATACTGGATGTTGTTCTCGACTTTCAGTCAGGAGACACCTACCTCCACAACACCGCCCAGAGATCGACCTGGTACATACCTCCAAGCTGGCATGACCCGCCCAGTCTACAACACTGGGACAACCTCCGCCGAACAGAGGTGGCGGTCAAGACCTTTCTGTCATCAAAAGTGCGAGGCCTCATCACCAGCAGCTGGGCCCATCATGACCTGGGCAGCGCAACAACACCTCAAACACATAATGGTACCCCCACCCACCCCACACCCAAATGCCATGCTACACAAACAACAAGTTGATCAATGGAACCACGATAACTTACGCAGACAACACCTGACAGGTATCACCTTGACACCCTCACCTCCACTCCCAGGAACTGGACACCACTTTTTACCCACTATGACATAAAACAACTCATCAAAAACTTCCCCAAGGCCCCGGGCCTCGGGCTTAAACCATGTCATACTCAAACACCTACCCAACTCAATCATCACAGCCTACACCAACCTCCTCAATGCTTCTTTAGCATCAGGATTACTTCCCTCCCTCTTCAAAGCAGCCACAGCTATCCTCATTCCCAAACCTGGAAAAGACCACACCGACTTAAAACTACCGTCCCATTAGTCTACTTGAAGTCCTAGGCCAAACTCTAAGAAAGACTCATTAACCAAAGACTCCGGAGGGAACACCTTGACCTCAACACCCTCCTCTCTGGACAATTTGGCTTCAGAGCCAGGCTCCACCCAAGATGCCTTAAACATCATCCTGAACTACATTCACATCAACACAAAGCAGAGGAAAAAGACAGCCCTAGTAGCAAAGATGTAGAAAAGCTTTCGACACGGTATGGCACAACGGACTGAAGCAAAAACTATGCACTAACTTCAACTTCCCACAAACATTAAAACTCCTGTGCAACTTCTTGGAAGAACGTGAGAATCAGATTCCAAGATTGCCACTCAGACTACTTCCTCTTCATGCGGGCGTCCCACAGGTCTGTCTTCTCCCACACACTTTACATACTCCTACCAACATTGTCCAACACAGCACATGACAACTCCATTACATGCAGATGACAACCCAACTCATCACCCACCACAATATAGACCACTGGCAAACAGAACACAAGACGAAGTGAATGGGAATCTCATACTGGGAACAGAAATGGAGAATTAAAACAAATGCTACTCAAATCTAACATAACCTACTTTAACTACGGAAGAGACCCTCTTAGGGTAGACAGAACAGCAGAAACTCGCACATACCTCCCAAGGACAATGACAGCCTCAGTTCTGGGTGTAATACAGACTACAACCTCAGAATTCCCGGCATTAACACAAAACATGCAATAGCTGCAAAAAGCCCTCCAAGGGTTATTCAAATTAAATCGAGCTTCCATTCGCCTGCTTCACCTCCATAAAACCCTCATTCGACCACTCTATCCTGCCCTCTAGCCCTCTACCTAGCTGCAAAGACCAACAAGCTAAAACCACAACGCATCAAGAACAGAGACTCTGTGCTGAGTGTTCAACACCAGGTGGGATGACTAACTCACGAGCAGATCCATCCACATCAGGCTGACATCCCAGCCCTGAACGTGTGCTGGAGACACTCCCAGTGACAAACAAATAGACAGACTTGAGACCAGACATGACCACTGGACCACACACCTTGACAATATCCGCAGACCCAACAGCACACATAACCTATTCTACTCGCTCCCTAGCTCCTGCCCCGAACCCTGTTCACTAACAGCAGCTAACATTCCATCCCTGTCGGACCTTTAATAATGTCGGTTTTGTTTTAGTTTTTATTTTAATTTGTTTTTTAAAAATTAAAGAGAGGATAGCCCTGGTACCTTGCAGTGTCTTAGTTGCGCCGACCCCCATTCCGCCTCCCTCGCCAGGTCCTAGTCATGCGTCTGCACCATCCTGAACCACCATCTGCCAAGCTGGGTCAAGCCCTGGTATTATCTCTCCGAATTTTCTTCCTCTCAACCACTATTCTTACACTTTCCCCACTTCCCCTTTCACCTGTAAAGGTCTTACCTAGTCTCTCTTGTATCTTGTATTGTTAAATGGGCTGCAGAAAACAATATGAAGTTCAATGATAAATTTCAATTACTTCGATATGGAAAACGTGAGGAAATTAAAAATTTCATCGGAGTATAAAACAAATTCCAACTACACAATGGGGCAGAAAAACTAATGTCAAAGACCTGGGAGTGATCATGTCCAGAAAGATCTCACCTTAAAGGACCATGACTGTAGCAATCGCATCTGCTAGAAAAATGACAGGATGGTAAATGAGAACCTTCAAAACCAGGGATGCCAAGCCCATGATGACCTCTTCAGGTCGCTTGTTCTATCTAGGCTGGAATATTGCTGACTGCACCTTTCAAGGCAGGTGAAATTGCTGACCTAGAAAATGTACAGAGAACCTTCGGCACGCATAACTGCAATAAACCGTTGCACAGGAGCGCTTGAAGTTCCCTAAACCTGTACTCCCTAAATTGCCAGGCGGGAGAGATACATTATTATATACACTTGGAAAATCCTAGAGGGGATTAGTACCAAACTTGCACACGAGTCACTCCCTCGGCAAAAGACTCGGCAGGCGATGTAACATCCCCCCAATGAAAAGCAGGGGGTGCCACTAGCACGTTGAGAGACAACACAATAAGTGTCAGGAGAGTTTAAAGACTGTTCAACTGCCTCCCAGTGTACATAGAGGTATTACCAATAGACCCTGGCTGTCTTCAAACAGGCACTGGACAGGCACCTAAAGTCGGTACCTGACCAGCCAGGCTGTGGTTCGACACGTTGAACGCTGCGTGGCAGCAGTAGCTGGCCAGGTTGATGGGGCTGATCCGCCATAGATTAGTCACGGACCGGGCAGCAGGGCGTTGTCCCCGGAACTCTCTCCAGGTATCTCCAGGTGATAGAATGGCGGGAAGGATGGGAGGAAGATGGTGGGAGGTTGGTTAGGAGCTGTGGTTAGTAGGGTGGCGGTGAGAGACTCTTCCAGGTCCTCACCTCAACACACAACAGCATCGTAGGAAGGTAGAGACTCACTGCCTGAGTGATGCAGTTGAAGACACTAATTTACCTTCTAGTCTGCATTCTCTATCTACCCTCTCTGTCTATCTGCTGTCTGTCAAGTCTCTTTCTGCTCTGTCTGTCGTCTCTGTCTTCTATACAACAAGTCTTTAGAGCTTAGGAGATTAACACAGCAAAACGATAGGGAGGTTCAAGAGCGTGACGTTGTTGAGGCTGAAACACGTACATGGTGTAGTATCGGTTTAGTTTCGAAAATTAATATTCGAGGTGAGATCGTTCCTGAATGCGGGCAGCAGCAGCAGCAGCAGCAGCAGCAGCAAGCTGGTCAACACTAGTCTTGGGAAACCCCACGAAAGATATTTCTTAAAGGATGTGGCAACATGCTGTGAGGGCATTCCGTCATAGTCAGGATCTGGCACTACTCATCCTGTCCTGGACAACAAGCATCATTACGAGTGCATGTCACCTCTACACCACCTGTTAAGAATACTATCTACTCAAATTGCAACATGAACATGAATACATTGGTACAATATATCAAGATTATGAATCTCTTCAGCTCATCCGAAGCGGACCGCGAGCCCAGTGCGCAGCATTTTCCCCCTCTGGATGGCCATGCTGGTGTAGGTTTATGAAAGTGGCTGCCCTTGGGTCCCTGGTGGTGTCGAACCCAGTTCTTTAAGGAAACGTGTTGCATTTTTCCTCATGCTCCCAAGGTCTCTGATCCCACTGGGACAAATTGATACTGTTGGCTTATGTCCCTGTACTTGCCGATCTTGTACTCCTCCCTATGGTCAGCAGCTCCTCCTTGTCGCCCGACACTGTGATGGATGTAGGTGTTAGCTAGTGTCGACACACAGGTATAGTCCCATGCTAAGAGCTTGCCATTCTTCCAAGGATAGATGGTGACCCCGTCGGAGCAGTTTGCTGGGTTGTGGGTATTGTTGGCTGCTAGTGATCGGGGTCTCTCTCTCTGCTGGGCAACCAGCTGAAGCAAGGGTTCTCTTTATGATGTCGTTGACTTCATTGTGTCTTGCATGCCAACCCTTGGTTTTGGAACAGTTTAGACCATGTAGACCATATTGATCAGCTTGCGCATCGCCGCAAATACATGTATATTCCGTGTGAATTGGGGCAGCAAGGCGCAGAGCCACTGCAATACGGAGGGTCTTAGGGTCGAGGCGTGTTCCCATTGCCGAAATGGGAACTGTTTGAAGGAAGTCCCCAGGGTTATGTGCATTCACAGCTGGGAGACGGGCAGTCTCCTGTCTGATGTTATTATATATATATATATATATATATATATATATATATATATATATATATATATATATATATATATATATAATATATATATATATATATATATATATATATATATATAATAATCTAACACCAACAGTACTCATTAAAATAAGGTATCTCTGACCGATTCATAACTGACAGGGTTTAGGCGCCCTTACCAAACAAACAAGCAGTACTGCTAGTAGCTGTAAGATTGTCTCATATCAAACTACAGTATATATGGTAAGGGCGCCTAAAACCCTGTCAGCTTATGAATCCGGTCAGAGGATACCTTATTTTTTAACGAGTACTGTTGGGTGTTAAAGATATTTTTGAATCCGGTCATTGGTTCATTTATTTTTGGACGAATCCAGTCAGTGAATCACTTATTTTGAACTAATCCAGACGATGATTTTGGACTAGCTCGTGAAAGGACTACTGGAATATTATTTAACAGAGTAATATGTGTTCAGTTTGATACAAAAAGTATCACTTACGTGTTGGAGAAACCGGTGACTTTTGGCAGCTCCTACTGTGACCTTTAGGACCCCGTTTTACAGCTTGAAGTTTTGGGCACTTATAGATCACTGTTTAACTATGTAGATTTCCACCTCCACCACATCAAATGCTATTTTATCACAATTGTTGGCTATGGTAGGGCGACTGGTGAAGGTACTGGAAGAATATTTTGCTTTCCGTTGTGTATATTGCGACCACTGACAACTACTGGTCTTTCCACAAGTAACTGTATACTTCTCGTATAGTGTGAGAAATCACAAAAGCGCTTGGAATCTCACAAATTTTTCACACAGGTTATTCTGCATACTGGTATTATCTGTTTACTGGGATCTTATTGCACCATTAATGTAATAAATTGGTGATTAATAATTGTATAGTAGTGGACAAAACAAAAATACCTAAATCAGTCAAGTCCACTTCTTAAATTCTTCATAATTATACAGTCCACTTAATAGTCAGGTTTACTGGCGTAAATTTTAATAAATATACAGGAACCTATATGTTCGTAATCCAGGTCCCGGAGCTAGTTGGGGAGGTGAGACGGTGGGCAGTGTTTGTGACCCCCGTGTATTTAAAGTCGTACAAGTGTCTCCAAGATACATCAACTTCAGGAAGTTTCAGTTTTTTATGCGTCAGTTTTCCCCGTGTGTGGGAGCAGTATTATTTTCGAGATTGTGTTCTTGTGAAATTCCTCACAATATTCATGTTGCCGTCCTTCACTTTGACTTCTTAATTTATTCAGTGTTGCTTTGTGAAATGTCTCTTTAATTTTCTGGCTACTATGGCTTCAATGTCCAGTTTATCACCACATATAACACACCATGTAAATGATACATCTACATAACTGTCCAAATATAGACAATTTTTCATCTAATCACATCAGCTTTACCGGAAGTGGAAACTGTTTTTTTTCTTTTTCACTCATATTTCCATCTTTTTGTCCTCACCACAATCATATTCATGTTTTCTCTTCTTGATCACAAACTTGTCCATATTACGTTAAGGGAAACTACACTTTGGAACGTCTGTGGTTGTAGTAAAATGAGAAAGTGACTCGTTACATCTCCCTTAGAAGTCAACACATCAGTGATAAAATTATTATTATTATTATAATCAAATAGAAGCGCTAAACCATCAGTGATAAAAACCTATCACTTATTGGACGATACAAACTGTTAAGTTGTAACCGAAGAAAATGATGATCGTTAACCAAACAGAAACGGTGACTATCATATAAATTTGCTTTTCATCATAATAAGAAAATATAATGCCATTTGACTTAATCATATATTTACTATTAAACTACAATAATTTATCATTTTATGAGATTTTTAAAAAAATTTACAACGACTCTTCTGTAACAGTTAATTATATGAAAACTATTTTTTTTTTATTAACACATTGGCCGTTTCACCAAGGCAGGGTGGCCCGAAAAAGAAAAACTTTCATCATCATTCACTCCATCACTGTCTTACCAGAGGGGTGCTTTACACTACAGTTATAAATCTGCAACATTAACACCCCTCCTTCAGAGTGCAGACACTGTACTTCCCATTTCCAGGACTCAAGTCCAGCCTGCCGGTTTTCCTGAATCCCTTCATAAATGTTACTTTGCTCACACTCCAACAGCACGTCAAGTATTAAAACCATTTGTCTCCATTCATTCCTATCAAATACGCTCACACATGCTTGCTGGAAGTCCAAGCCCTCGCACACAAAACCTCCTTACCCTCCCTCCAGCCTTTCCTAGGCCGACCCCTACCCCGCCTTCCCTCCACTACAAAATTTATACACTCAAAGTCATTCTGTCTCGTTCCATTCTCTCTACATGTCCGAACCACCTCAACAACCCCTCCTCAGCTCTCTGGATAATAGTTTTGGTAATCCCGCACCTCCTCCTAATTTCCAAACTCCGAATTCTCTGCATTATATTCACACCACACATTGACCTCAGACATGGCATTTCCACTGCCTCCAGCCTTCTCCTCGTTGCAACATTCATCACCCATGCTTCACACCCATATAAGAGTGTTGGTATAACTATACTCTCATTCATTCCCCTCTTTACTTCCATGGACAAAGAACTTTGTCTCCACAGACTCCGAAGTGCTCCACTCACCCTTTTCCCCTCATCAATTCTATGATTCACCTCATCCTTCATAGACCCATCTGTTGACATGTCCACTCCCAAATATCTGAATACATTCACCTCCTCCATACTCTCTCCCTCCAATCTGATATCCAATATTTCGTCACCTAATCTTTTTGTTATCCTCATCACCTTACTCTTTCCTATATTCACCTTTAATTTTATTCTTTTACACACCCTACCAAATTCATTCACCAACCTCTGCAACTTCTCTTCAGAATCTCCCAAAAGCACAGTGTCATCAGCAAAAAGCAACTGTGACAACTCCCACTTTGTATTTGATTCTTTATCTTTTAACCCCACACCTCTTGCCAAAACCCTCGCATTCACTTCTCTTACAACCCCATCTATAAATATATTGAACAACCACGGTGACATCACACATCCTTGTCTAAGGCCCACTTTTACTGGGAAATAGTTCCCCTCCCTCCTACACACTCTAACCTGAGCCTCACTATCCTCATAAACACTCTTCACTGCTTTCAGTAACCTACCTCCTATTCCATACACCTGCAACATCTGCCACATTGCCCTCCTATCCACCCTATCATACGCCTTTTCCAAATCCATAAATGCCATAAAAACCTCTTTACCCTTATCCAAATACTGTTCACCTATATGTTTCACTGTAAACACTTGGTCTACACACTCCCTACCTTTCCTAAAGCCCCCTTGTTCATCTGCTATCCTGCTTTCTGTCTTACTCTTAATTCTTTCAATAATAACTCTAAAATACACTTTACCAGGTACACTCAACGGACTTATTCCCCTATAATTTTTGCACTCTCTTTTGTCCCCTTTGCATTTATGCAAAGGAACAATACACGCTCTCTGCCAATCCCTAGGTACCTTACCCTCTTCCATACATTTATTAAATCATATCACCCACCACTCCAAAACTATATCCCCACCTGCTTTTAAAACATTTCTATCTTTATCCCATCAATCCCAGCTGCCTCACCCCCTTTCATTCTACCCACTGCCTCACGAACTTTCCCACACTCACAACTGGCTCTTCCACACTCCTACAAGATGTTATTCCTCCTTGCCCTATGCACGAAATCACAGCTTCTCTGTCTTCATCAACATTTAACAACTCCTCAAAATATTCCCTCCATCTTCCCGATACCTCTAACTCTCCATTTAATAACTCTCCTCTCCTATTTTTAACTGTCATATCCATTTGTTTCCTAGGCTTCCTCAACTTATTAATCTCACTCCAAAACTTTTTCTTATTTTCAACAAAATTTGTTGATAACATCTCACCCACTCTCTCATTTGCTCTCTTTTTACATTGCTTCACCACTCTCTTAACCTCTCTTTTTCTCTCCATATACTCTTCCCTCCTTGCATCACTTCTACTTTGTAAAAACCTCTCATATGCTAACTTTTTCTCTCTTACTACTGTCTTTACATCATCATTCCACCAATTGCTCTTCTTTCCTCCCGCACCCACTTTCCTGTAACCACAAACTTCTGCTGAACACTCTAACACTACATTTTTAAATCTACCCCATACATCTTCGACTCATTGCCTACACTCTCACTAGCCCATCTATCCTCCAATAGTTGTTTATATCTTACCCTAACTGACTCCTCTTTTAGTTTATAAACCTTCATCTCTCTCTTACTTGCTGCCTCTATTTTCCTTGTATCCCATCTACCTTTTACTCCCACTGTAGCTATAACTAGTTAAAAAATATTGCGATGTTTTAATTAAGATGACGCCAGAGCAAAGTTATAACGCTTGCGGCACTCCTGGCGTCAGCCAGTAGACCAACAGCAGTGCTCTAAAATTCCGACTTCTAGATGGTAACAGTCAGACTTGCAGTGCAGTGGAACCTGGGTTGTCGACCGCATTACTTGTGGAACAAATCGGGTTTCGAACGAGAAATTTGAGGAAAAAATATCCTGGTTTTTATATGCTCTCTTGGTTGTCGACCGACAACACGAACGGTTTGAGTCACGGTTTGAGTCATGCGCAGTGGATGCTGTAAACATCTCTTGAGCTTTAGTTGCACATCTTGTGAACTTTTTGCGGTTTTGGTGCAATATTTTTTTTATTGTGAAATAAGCCATCGTGGGTCCAAAGAAAGATAAAGAGATAAAAGCAAAAACAAAAGTTGTGAAAGCGCTGTTGAGTTTGAAAAATAAATTGTTGGTTGATATAGCAAAACTGTTTGGTAAATCAAAGTCTACCATTAGCATGATACTGCGGCAAAGGGAAAAAATTAAAGCAGCTGACCTTGCAAATTTCGCCAAAGTGATAAGAACATAAGAATGGAGGAACACTGCAGAAGGCTTACTGGCTTATACAAGGCAGCTCCTTATCAAAACCACCCCTACCCAAAACTACCCAAGAATTTACTCACGTACCCACGACACCAATCAAATCCAGCCCCTCCCACTCATATATTTGTCCAAGGTCCCAGCCTCAATCACCCTACTCGGAAAACCATTTCACGCATCCATCACTCTATTCTAAATCTAAATTTATCCAACTTAAATCCATTATTTCTGGTTCTTTCCTGGTTCGACACCCTCAGTACTTTATTAATATCACCTGGTTACTACATCTCGTTCTATAGAATCTAGCTGCTAGTGCCCGAATCCTACCCGTACCGCTCACCTCTCTCATACCCCAGGACATATGTATATAATCCAAAACGACATACACTAACACCCTTTGAACATCGTCGGAACAACCCCTGAAGTCCAAGCTTAAACCCCATAAGATTGATACCCCCCTCCCACACTCCTAAACTCTCTCCCAAGCCAAGCCCGCACATCATCCAAATCACTACAAAAATACACAGAATGATACGCCGTGTCCAACTCCCCGCAAAGAGGGCACGACCCATCTACCACTATACCCATACGAAACAGCTGTGCTCATGATGCTAAGACACCATGCAGGAAATGATAACCTGTCTCCCTTACCCTCGACAGAATTTTTACCCTTCTTATCCAAAACCACACCTTCTTCCAATTGTATAGGGGAAACTCCGCCTTTCCCCGTACAACCTCTAAATTTTCCCCTGCCCAGTCAAGTTTACTTACCTTAATCCTCCCAGGATCCGTCACAGCCAATAAAAATCTTAAGATCGCCTCACAAGTCAGCACATCCCTCGCACCCCACAACCTCCTCACAACCCACATTACTCAATCTGCCAATGCTCCTCGATATCCCCCCCTCCCAGGAATTCCTGCTTCACATACACACCCAACAATCTACGACGCAAAGGTATCAATCCCAACCCCCCTAACCTCACCTTCACCATAACTACATCCTGATGCAACCATTGCCTACCATACACCCAAATAAACCTTATAGTCTTCCTTTGCAAACGAAGAATGTCCTCATCACAAAAGGGGTATATCGCACCCACAAACCACAACCTACTATAAATGAGTGTATTAATGACTATAGCTCTCTGCAAAAGAGTTACCTCCCCACGTTTCCAACCCCCATCCTTGTTATGGCAGCATCCACCACTTCCGTCGAATTAATCCTTCGCGCCTCCTGAACATCCCTAGCAAAAGTTATCCCACAAATTTTAAGCCTGTCTACCAAAATCCACCCACACCCCCTCCCCAACGCCCCTCCCACTCACCTTCCCACCTCCATCAGCTTGGACTTCATTCTATTGACCCCCATCCCTGTAGCTTTCCCAAAAACCCCGACAATCCTATCCACATTGGCTAAACCCTCCTCACCACCCACCAGAATCGTGGTGTCATCTACGTAGCCCACAACTCCTGGGGCCAATCATAGGATCCTCTACTTGTTCCCACACTCCCTCCCTTACCAACCCATAAAAGGGGTTCTGCAGACACGCGAAGAGAAGCTGATATACAGGACAACCCTGCCTCATCACCCTACCCATGCTCACAACCTCCCCTAACATCCCATTAATCTTGACCTGAAACTGTGCCCCTTCCTAAAGTGTTTTCACCCAACCTACAACCTTCTCCCTAAACCCCTGCCTTTCCAAAATCTTCCACGACATCCCTCTTTCCACCCTATCATAAGCGGTTTCCCAATCCAAGCTGATAACACCCCCTCCCCCTCTCCTCTCAAGAAAATCCCCAATTCTATAATGCCCAGTACGCATACTCCTCCCTGGCACACCGAACTGCCCCTCATCCAAAAGACTACCCAAAACCCTCTTCATGTGATTCCCCAAGATCTTCGCAAAGATCTTGTAATCGCCACAAAGAAGAGTTATAGCCCTATAAACCCCCAGAGCATTCCCATCATTCCCCTTGGGCACCAACACCATGATCAGCATCCTATGCTCGACCACCACCTTCATCCCATTAAATACCTTCACCAACACTTCCCGTAACACCTCCCAATGCCTAACATAAAAATCCCTAGGAATCCCATCGATTCCTGGCACCTTCCCTAAATTTAACTCCTGCACCGCCCGCCCCACCTCTTCTTCCGTAATGTCCCCCCTCCAAACCTCTCCTCCCTTCTCCATCCACACCCTCCAATACTCCCTCCAAAACCCTATTACCCGCAGCCACATCATGTCCCATCCCGCACATCCTCCGTCTAAACCAGTGCCCCACATACCCACACATCCCCTTCGTCGTATTCACCACCTGCCCTGCCCTATACCCACCCAAATCCCCATCCACCTTCAAGGACATGATTGTCATACCCCTACGCCTCCCATGAAATCTACGCAACACCAAAGCTGAAGATTTATCCCCCCACAGAACGTCTTCCACACCACCCCTTACCTTAAGAGCTTGAAACTGCTCATTCTGTATTTCCCGAAGCTGTCCGCGCAAATTATCGATTTCCTCCTGCCTCTGCCTACCCCACATGTCATAACAGTCCCGCAACTGCGCCTCCAAGCATTTCTGTTTCCCAAAACGGTACCTCGCTTCCTCCCTTTCCACCTTCTGATAATACTCGTGAATGGCCACCTTTGCCCTCCCACTCCACCAACCGACCACATCTACAATACCCCTACCCTCCCACCACAGCCATTCCCACCAATCTGCGAGAACCTCCCTGTGCCCCACCTCGTCCATTAAACTAACATTCATCCGAACTCCGCCAAAATTCCCCTGTGGTCAGAGAATCCTACGTTGATGCAACTAACCCATTCCACTTGCACAACCCTTGATACATATATTCTATCTAACCTAGCTGCATATCCCCAGTGAAAAAACGTATAATCCACATACCAACCCCCTCCACTGACGACATCCACCACCCCAACTGCCCCCAGGACCTCCCGTACCACACCTAAAACACACCCTGATCCCTGCGGCTCTACATCCTTCTCCCGTAACACCCAATTCCAGTCCCCGGCAATCACTGAGACCATAGGCAACCCTCGCAGGGCATAAATCAACTCGTCCCGTACAAAATCCTCCTTACATCGACGTGTATGCACAGCCAGCATATACACGCCAACCAGCGCCAGCTGGACCTCCCCCACATCCCCTTCACTCTCACAATCCTTCCACCCTCTCCCTTTTCCCAAGTCCATAATCGAAAAGGACTGGTGAGACTTAACCCTATCACGACCAAACCCTTTAAGCTTCCTGAAGTTCCTGTATACATTGCATACCCATTCAACTGTAAGTCATGTCCACACCTAAAATTGTGCTCTTGAATGATACACACATCAACTCTCATACGTCTCAGTGTCATCTCTAGCCACCGTCTCTTTACCTCCATGCTCAGGCCATTAACATTAACACTCAGACACCCTGAATACAACAACGGGGGTTTACCTTTAGACTTTACGACCCTGGCAGCTCCCACCAGCACCACACCTTCCTTGCCATTTCCCCCTTTCATACCCTGCTTCACCAACTTCCCCACTGCCCCTCCTTTGTTAGCCTGGGCCATCTCTACTGAAGCCTTTTTACCCGACCTCTGGCCTGGGGTAAGCACATCATTTTCAGCCATACCACTGGATCGTTTCCTCGATTCCCCCACCACTTCCATCACCTCCTGCTTCTCCCTGTGCACCTCCACCTCCACCTTCACTTCCTCCACCTGTCTACCAACTACCCTTTGCCCTTCCACCTCAAACTCAGATTCCATTCTCACCGGCTCACACTCATCCTTCTCTCAACACTCATGCCCCTCCGATGTCGGGCTGTCCAACATCCTACACAAATCCTCCAACAAAGGGGAGGCCAACTCAGCATCTAGGCCCATGTTCCCCTCTAGCACCTCAACCCGACGAGGATTTAGTATGGAAGTGTTGAGTGAATTCCAGTAACATGAGGCTGTGGAGAGGCTCGCAGCGTCTCTCTCACTGTCTGTCTGCCTGTCTCTTTCTCTCTTGTTATTTACACAATGATTTTACAGGCGTTAGGTTATGAGTTCCTACATCTGTTTGTAAGAAAGAGATGTTACCTACCTCAGCTTATTTGGAAACCTTATATTGTTAGGAGACATATAAATGGGAAATAGGATAAATAGGATGAAGCTGGAGCCATCTGTGGGCCAGGAATTTTCACTTGGTCATCTGACTTTATTGAATCACTGTCATTATGCTGTACGAACATGTTCCAGCCTCTAGTCATTCTAATAATGAATAATATCAGATGAAGTGATGTTCTCAAAAAAGGTAGAGCCAGAGTGTAGCTGCTGTTTGATGCTTGTCTTATTGTGTAAAAGCTGTCTTATCGCTGTCTGCAAAGTAGAGCAAAGTGTGGTACCTTAACAACATTGGTCTTATACATAACAGTAAGGCCACCCACATCCCTCCAGTGTTGAAGGATCTACTGAAGTGACATACCTTTCCAGGCTGGGTGGAGACGAGAGATGGGTCATCTTGCACTGTTCTCTAATCTGTCAAAACGCAGTAGATGAGTCGAGGGTAGACATTCCAGGAAACTAGAGCATACTCAGTGTGTAAATGTACATGTACCTCGTTCAGAGTCTTGAAACCTCTACTGTCTAGCAGATGCGAGATACGTCGAAGTACTGTTAGTTTCCTGGCCGCCTTGTTTGCAAGATTTACTTTGTCGATATTCATAGTCAGTTTGGGATAAAATTTCACCCCAAGAATATCAACCTCATTTATTCTTACCACTGCTCCAGCATAACCATGTTGGTGCCTAGAGACCATCATTATTTGTATCTTGTCAGAAGCATAAGCAACTTGCCATTTTTCCCCATTCTCATATAGTATAAGCTGGTGATTAATGTAACTGGCAACAGCTGGCATTTCCTCTCTTGGATAAATAAATATCAGAGTACAGTCGTCTGCACATGCATGGGATTCTTAAACGAGCTGAAGAAGGTCTTTGAGGTAGACATTTTATAACAATGGTTCAAGCGCACTTCCCTGTGAAACCTCGAGTGTCTTGTTTACTCTCTGCCTTTAAAAACTGCTCATAGAAATCTATCTACCTTGAAGGTATTCACCGAGGGGGCATAATGAAGAGCCAACAACTCTTAGTGTTTGAAGTTTTTCCAAGAGTCTTTGGTACCATACATGGTCGAAAGCACCAGCAATGTCCAGTTCAAGTACACAGCTCATCTTGGATTCATCCAGTGACTGGTACTACATAAAGGAGAGGTTTAACAGCAGCAGAGTGACCTCTACTGATGCCATATTGACGGTCGCAAAGAAGCGAGTGACAACCGAATAACGCTTTCATCTTGCCATTGATTGACAGAGGTGACGCTCGTCTGTTGTTGTTGATTTCCGCTCTCTTCTTGTAGTGAACATTAAGTACATTTGCCTTTTTCCACAGAGAAGGCTATTTACACTGTGCTAAGCAGAGCTGATTGATGCGAGTTAGAGGTGACACTAGCTAGTCTGCACATCTACTGAGTAATCTGGGGCTCATCTTATTTGGTTTGACCTCACAGCCTTTTCTTGAGCCAGCGATTTAAGAAGGTACACCTCATCTTGCATTATTGTCACCTCTGACAACTTTGACACAGTTCTGGCATCTAGTAAAGGAAGTTGGGAGGTTCTCTTGATGGATCAGGAACTTGCATCTTGGTAGCAAAGTGTTCGGCAAAGAAGTCACCTTTCTCCTGAATGCTAGTAGAGACTGTTCCCATCCTGCATATTTAGAAGGACCAAGGGCCAACAGATTTTGAAGCCCATTCTTTCTGATGCCAGGTTTCTTATTTTATCAGTCACCCATCTAGAGATTCCCCTCTTTTGGACTCCTTCCATTTACTAACAGCTTTGCCTGTGCAGGTTCCTGTTTTAGATAGTGGGATGCCTCTTATACTTTCTCCAAGCCTTGTACTTAGCAGTAGCAGCCTCTCGACAACGATATTTGAACCAAGGATGATCTGAATGCTTAGTCACATTCTGCATACGGTAATACCTCCTATTTGTCTTTGCCTGTCTCTTCTCATCCATGAGGTGTAGCCAGCAAATATAGGAAAACTTTCCAGACTCCTATTGTCCAAAAATGTCTCAGCATTAGCGATCTGGTCGGGGGGTGGTGGTTCAGTGTTGACGACACTGCGAGTGAGATTCCCAACGTTGGAAATGAAGCCTCTAATATTGATAGACAGGATGCTGATAGACTGGCTCCTCAAGATTGTGATGGATGTGTAAGGTGTCTGTCCTTGAGACAGCGGCAGCCGCTGGGATGTAGCTCTGTGGTCTTGTATAAGACGTAAAACCACCTGCTGAACCAAGACAACAGTAGCTGGGTGGGTGACGTGTGTCTTCACCAGTTCTGAGAACCTGCTGGTTTGTTCCTAAAATAAATTTCTAAAGAACTGGTGAGCCTGTTTGTCAAGTTCCTTTTTGTTACGACACTGATCTTCTTGATACCTCCTCTTGTGGCAGTAATTACACCTGGTATCTCGCAGGAAGTTGTGAGTGGAGTGCTCTCTCTCTATCTCTCTGTCTCTGTCTGTCTGTCTGTCTCTGTCTCTATCTCTCTGTCTCTCTCTGTCTGTCTCTGCTCTCTCTCTCTCTCTCTCTCTCTCTCTCTCTCTCTCTCTCTCTCTCTCTCTCTCTCTCTCTCTCTCTCTCTCTCTTAAAATCCAATATCTTTTTTTTATATCCCACTAATTAGATATTTGTTTTTAATAGCAGGAAATTAATTGTTTAATATTATGGACAAATTATAAATTGAATTATTAGTGATTAATTAGGTGCGAATTCTAAAATAACAGACGTACACCATGAACAATTATATTCGAATTGCTAATAATTAATTCTGAATAATTTGACCGGAAATATCAATAAGAAGCTACAATATTTTTTTTTTAATAAAAATAATTATGCTCATAACCATAATTTTTAAAAGGGGGGATGGTAAGCCAGTGGAAGGTCTCGGTCAGATGACCAAAAGCTCTAGCTGTGGGTCATCATATGACCCGCCTCAGGAAACACTTGTCCTGTTTCCTGACAAACCTTACCTTCCAATGTTTTTTTTAATTGACTAAGTGTAAATTCTTAATAATTTAAATTTGCTATTAATCTGATAATAATTATAAATTACTAGATTGAATTATTTAAATAATATGAATTATCAATAGTTATGTATGAATTATTAATGATTATGCATGAATAAACACGATTTTGATAGTTTAACATAATTTATTTATGAATTGTCTTAAAATATCAATAATCTGGCATTAATTAAAAATAATTAGACATGAATTATTAGAAAAAGGAAAGAAATTTAAAAAAAAATATATGTAAAAAATATATCGATTAATGAATAATTTAACATACTTTCAAGTAAAAATACGAATTATGAAAACTTAGTAACTAATTATCAATATAAAGCATTTAAGAATAGTTAGGCGTAAATTAAGGAATCATCAATCATTAGTTGGGAAACATCAATTATTAAGTAAATTACGATGAATTATAGTAAAATTAATAATTACTTGCAAATTAACAATAATTACTTGCACATTAATAATAATTACTTGCACATTAATAATAATTACTTGCACATTAATAATAATTACTTGCACATTAATAATAATTACTTGCATTTAATTATAATTTCATGCAAATTAATAATAATTACTTGCAAATAAATAATAATTAGGTATCTACGTCGACTTATCTTCAGAGGTTGACTGATTTTTTTCATACTGCTTTTCGATTTTGCTCCTAACTCAAGAATGCCTCATGTGATCAGCTTCAAATTTTCAACACTAGTGTACAGTAAGGAGAGCCAATTTCCTCGAACAACTGGCATTTTCACGTCCAAGGTCACCACAGGTATTGACCTCATTCCCAGCATCCTGGAATAGCTTAGATATTACAATTGATTTGGTGGGTGTGCAAGCAGAGGCTGAATGATGCTCTTCGGAGGCAACGTTACTTTATTTGGGTTCTTGGTACACAGGCAGTGTGTTTAAGTGCCCTGGCCCAGGAGGGCCATGCCCAGGAGAGAGTGATGGAGTAGACCTTGTTTCCTGAGTGACATCGGCTGCCTGAGTGAGACAGGGTAAGCGTGGTGTCGGCTGAGCTGGGTAGACCTATAGATGCCAGCACCAGCATGGTGCAAAATATGAACCCAGCTGGGCATACATCGCTCGGCCACATACTCATGGTCGTCCTTGACCATGATTGACTAAAAGAAAACTCTAAGTCTCTCTCTTTCAGGAACGGGGCACAGAACACAGAATAAATATAAATATATATATGTGGACATGGACAAAAAGAAACTTCCTACAGGGAGGGAAGAAAAAAAGGACGGGGTGTGCTAACATAGTGGTCCAAGGCAGTTAGCCTTGGCGGGCATCACTGCATGCTTTCTTGTGTCTGGACAGATACTGCAACACAGGAGACATCGCTGCGACTGAGCTGTGATGTAATGTACGGTCTCCTCTGGAACAGTGAAACAGTCATCGTGGAGTAGTTGCTGCAGGGTTCACTCAACCTGGGGCACAACCTGCTGGTGCCCTCGTATGAGGTGTCGTCAGTACTCGGCAACTGGGCAGGACGTCTTTCTGGCAAGTGACTCAGGAGGACATTTCTCGACTGGTACAGTCCCTGGGGCTGTCACTGCTAGGGACGCACAACACAGCTTAGTGGTGCCTCGAGTGTGAGTCATGGCCAGGACGACTCAGGCGCTTCATCTGGGAGTTGGAGCACCATACACTGTAACTGGAGTGAGCGGGCTAGCATTCAAAGTGACATCATCTTTGTACAGGCTGCTCACTGTAGCTGTGATGCCAATCAGACAGTCGTCTGCCGACCGGGCTACTGTGGCTTGACGATGTCATTCTCGACAGAGTTCGAGTCATAGCAGAGGTTAGTCTAAGCATCCTCAGACTGGTTTTCTACACATAACTGCACTCTGACGGTCAGGGGGAAGAGTGAAACGAGTCTCAATGGGGAGTTGTAATAGGTACGACTCAGGCATCTGCGAATAGTGAGCTAAAAGCTTTCTGTACATGGGGGCTCAGACGTTCATAAACTAAAGCCTGGATGGACTAATGTCAGCTGTCAACGGTCACAATGGGAGACACGTCACACAAGGGTGTTACCAATGGTCTGGGCTCACGCCCCGATGGCATGGTGGCTAGCGCTCTTGCTTCACGCACGGAGGGCCGGTTCATCACGGGAAGCGAAACATTTCAAGTGTTTCCTTACACACACTATATACAACAGGCCTAGTGTCTAATCGACATGTGCCTAGGACAAAATTGTAACTAACCACACTGTGGTCTACACACACATCTGGGCTCACACCACACTGTAGTCTACACACACATCTGGGCTCACACCACACTGTGGTCTACACACACATCTGGGCTCAGACCACACATCAGGACACACGGAAAACTGTAAACCTACATACACTTCACATACAGTTGCAACACGGCTTGCACTAGCAAAAGTGGCTTTTCTGTGCAAAAATCGACACTAAGGCATTCACGAACATATGAGAACACTGGTAAGGCACACTGAGAGGAATTAACATGTGACATATCTTCTCTCAATCATTCCTGACAATACCGCAACAAATTGCTCACTGTGAAACTATAACACTATCGATGTGACATCATGTGGTGATGTCAGGCGTGACGTCATGAGGGATGTCATGGGGTGACATTGCGAGGTGATGTCAATGAACGTCCAAAGTGACATCAGGCAGACGTCGTGGGTGACGTCGGGAAGACGTCCTGGGTGAAGTCCTGAAGTGACGTCAGGCAGACGTCGTGGGTGACATCAGGGGCGTGATGCAGGCAGCATGATGCCAGGCAGCCAACAACAGTATGTGGCTTTGGTAACTCATGTGGCTCACTTCTCGTGGCTTGTAGAGCCACGTGGCCTTATCCACATATGTCTTCGGGATCCATGTGGCTTCGAGTGACCTCGGGCACTCGGATACACAGCTCTGGCAAAGAATTCACACTGCATTCACAGAAAAACAGCAAAGAGGGTGTGAGTGGTTTATGGTGGCAGCGTGATGAGTGTGGGTGGTGTATGGCAAGGAAGGATCCGGCCACTTCCTCCACACTCCACATACCCACTTGACGAATCAACCACACTGGACGCAGAACACCACCCAACTCACCTCTGACTTGCTGAAACAGCCGTGGTGAGCTGAACAACAACAGCAGGAACATACAGGTGATGCTGAACACGTGACCGAAGAACAGCGTGGGATGCTGTGAAGATCTAGGTGACGCCACGAAGTATTCTCCAGGAAAATTCAGTAAATTTCGGCCTGGATCCTGCTGATCCTGTGTTTGAATGAAGAAACTCACAGACACGACTTCAGGACAACTCCCAGAGAGACGGATGCTTCTTGTATGGGGCGATGAAGTGGAGACAACATCTTTGTTCCTTCTTCTCTCCGGGCAAACAACCGCTGTGACCACCGCTTATACCATTTATTACAATTGATTTGGTGGGTGTGCAAGCAAGCAACGTTACTTTATTTGGGATCTTGGTACACAGGTATGGCCCAGGAGGGCCATGCCCAGGAGAGAGTGACGGAGTAGACCTTGTTTCCTGAGTGACGTAGGCAGCTTGAGTGAGTGCCGGCTGAGCAGCCTCTATAGGTGGCAGCACCAGCATGGTGCAAAATATGAACCCAGCTGGGCATACATAGATAACTTCCACAATCCTCGGCGGTGGAGCATCAAACATTCACACAAGTTGCCAGAAAAATACGTCGACGATGGAGAGTGAAATTCAGATATGCTGATGCAGATTTGACAAATTCATGCATAAAATAGTGTTAAATTTTTATTCCCATTAAATCACGTTAAATAAATTTCCGCTGATGCATGTTGATAATAATAATAATAATTTTTATTTCTTTCGGGCAAATTAGGTCAGTTTTGTCCCAGGATGCAACCCTCACCAGCCATCTCACACCCAGGTACCTATTTTACTGATGGGTGAACATGGGCAGCAGGTGTATTATGGAAACACATCCTAATGTTTTCACCCATACCGGGGATCGAACCAGGGACTTCAGTGTGTGAACAGAGTGCGCTAGCAATCGAGCTAATAGATAATACAATTTAAGGTTCTTTTGGGCTGCAGTCAAATCTAATGATGTATTAAAATAGAAAAACAACAACATTGTAATTGTTGGAATCCCTGCCATCTATCTGATTTCAAAATTATACCAATAGTGTGGTGCCCAGAACACAATACTCACACCGCCACTGTCTAGCATAACTACCTATTTGCCAATTTTATTGAATAATAGTAATATAATTTTTCAATAACTAAAAATGCCTCTTCTGATTGGCTCCAAAATATTAATAACAAAACATTTTATAACAAGGATGATAACCCGTAAGGTTAGTATCACTAGTTACCAATTTTATATTTTGCTGAAATAGTTAAAATAAAATGAAATCTTTGGATTCAAATCAATTACTCGAGAATGCTTGTCGTGATCGGCTTCAAACCTTTAGCAACAGTGAGGTTTATTAAAACACAGCTTACCTGGAGTTTACCTGGAGAGGGTTTCGGGGGTCAACGCCCCCGCGGCTCGGTCTGAGACCAGGCCTCATGGTGGATCAGGGTCTGATCAACCAGGCTGTTACTGCTGGCCGCACGCAAACTGACGTACGAACCACAACCCGGATGGTCAGGTACTGACTTTAGGTGCCTGTCCAGTGCCTTCTTAAAGACAGCCAGGGGTCTATTGGTAATCCCCCTTATGTATGCTGGGAGGCAGTTGAACAGTCTTGGGCCCCGGACTCTTATGGTGTTGTCTCTCAGTATACTTGTGGCGCCCCAGGGAAATGTTGCATCTCCTGCCGAGTCTTTTGCTTCCATAGGGAGTGATTTTCGTGTCCAGGTTTGGTACCAATCCCTTCAGGACCTTCCAAGTGTATATTATCATTCACTATGAGCTCAGTAAATTTTAATTTTCCAATTATATTCCCCTCAAGGGAGGTTCCTTGACGCTGGTGAGGGCTCTTGATCTAGGGCCCCTCAAGGGAGGTTCCTTGACGCTGGTGAGGTCTCTTGATCTAGGGCCCCTCAATTGAGGTTCCTTGACGCTGGTGAGGTCTCTTGATCTCGGGCCCCTCAAGGGAGGTTCCTTGACGCTGGTGAGGGCTCTTGATCTAGGGCCCCTCAAGAGAGGCTCCTTGACGCTGGTGAGGGGCTCTTGATCTAGGTCCCCTCAAGGGAGGTTCCTTGACGCTGGTGAGGGCTCTTGATCTAGGGCCCCTCAAGGGAGGTTCCTTGACGCTGGTGAGAGGCTCTTGATCTAGGGCCCCTCAAGGGAGGCTCCTTGACGCTGGTGAGGGGCTCTTGATCTAGGGCCCCTCAAGGGAGGTTCCTTGACGCTGGTGAGGTCTCTTGATCTAGGACCCCTCAAGGGAGGTTCCTTGATGCTGGTGAGGGGCTCTTGATCTAGGACCCCTCAAGGGAGGTTCCTTGACGCTGGTGAGGGGCTCTTGATCTAGGACCCCTCAAGAAAGGTTCCTTGATGCTGGTGAAGGGCTCTTGATCTAGGGAATTGGATCTGTGCTCCAGCTCCCGAATTAAGCCTGAATACCTTTCATATCCCGCCCACATGTGCTGTATAATCCTACCGGTTTAGCGCTCCCCCATGATTATAATAATAATAATAATTCCAGTCATATTAAACACGTTGTTTCTCACGTAACAACTAGTGAATCGCTCTTCAGATCAGCATCAAACCCTAACTGTACAGGTTATTTGTGGATCAAAACCTAAATACTAGTGTATCGTAATAAGTAATATTTTTGTATTAAATTTCAGCTATGTATGCAAGTTTGCTTTATTTTTTTTGCTAATTTATCAAATTTATTTAAAAAATCAAAATCAATTAGTTTTTTCCAACTGGATTTGAGATAATTCTAAATAGAATGAAAAAGAAAAAAATATCACCGTTTAATGGCGTTTTTAATTTATCGAAAAGAGATTTTTCTATTTTCGGACAATTTTCACCAAAATTATCGTTCGCTTTATCAAAAATTTTCGCTTATTACTCGAGAATGACTTATTCGATCAGCTTCAGAATTTCAGTGTTTTTGCGATGATTCTTCAGCAAGATTCACTGAAGTATATGCACGCGTGGGCGCCCTCTGCACGCGTGGGCGCCCTCTGCACGCGTGGGCGCCCTCTGCACGCGTGGGCGCCCTCTGCACGCGTGGGCGCCCTATGCACGCGTGGGCGCTCTATGCACGCGTGGGCGCCCTATGCACGCGTGGGCGCCCTCTGCACGCGGGGGCGCCCTATGCACGTGTGGGCGCCCTCTACACGCGGTGGCGCCATCTGCACGCGTGGGCGCCCTCTGCACGCGGGGGCGCCCTCTACACGCGGGGGCGCCCTCTGCACGCGTGGGCGCCCTCTGCACGCGGGGGCGCCCTATGCACGTGTGGGCGCCCTATGCACGTGTGGGCGCCCTCTGCACGCGTGGGCGCCCTCTACACGCGGGGGCGCCCTCTGCACGCGTGGGCGCCCTCTGCACGCGTGGGCGCCCTCTGCACGCGGGGGCGCCCTCTGCACGCGTGGGCGCCCTCTGCACGCGGGGGCGCCCTCTGCACGCGGGGGCGCCCTCTGCACGCGGGGCGCCCTCTTCATGATGCTACTTAGGCCATTCCCACAATTTTGTTTTCGTGTCATAATAAAGGCTCGTGGCATCCGCCATTTTGCTTCTTTTAACCTCGACATAGTAAAGTCCTGCATTTTTTCCTCGATGCTGATGGGGGCTCTTGATCCCAGGAACTGGCCTTACCTTCTTGCTTGAATCGAATTTGAATGCCTCTTTTTTCACAGGTGGCCCCGTGGCCTGGTGGCAAAAGCTCTCGCTTCACACAGTGAGGGTCCGGGTTCGATTCCCGGCGAAGGAGTGGGAATATTGGACGTGTTTTCTTACACCGGTTGTCTATGTTCACCCATCAGTAAAATGGGTACCTGGGTGTTAGTGGACTGGTGTGGGTCGCATCCTGGGACAAAACTGACCTAATTTGCCCGAAATGCTCTGTATAACAAGGGGCTTTCTATATAGTAGTGCTAGGCTTGTATACCTTGTACATGTACTTGTAGTAAATAAAGATATCATATTATTATTATTATTAGTATTATTATTATTATTATTATTATTATTACTATTATTATTATTACTTACTGGTTTAATGCTTTGTTCTGATTAAAATATAACAATTCTGAACAGCATTATCATCAATGGCTTACTTACTGTCTTACTTGTTTAATTAATATACTATGTAATTACTCCAAGCCTGTAATAATATTGGTATAATTACCCACAATATGTTAGGTAAAAGAACACAAGTGCAACTAATGTGACATTTTACTGGGGCAACGTTTCGCTCTCCAGGAGCTTTGTCAAGCCATAACACATTATTGTGTATTGTGTAAGAGCAATATTGAAAATAAAGGAATTGATATGAGGTGAAAAAACATGAGAAAGACTTGACATGTTAGTTGAACATGTGTCCTTTTTGTTTAAGAGGCACCTAATAACATGTTAATTTTTCCACTATAATTTACCTTGTCCATAATTACTATGGCGATGAAGAAGAAGAATTAGTAGAATTTTTTTTTTTTCAGATTATTTACCCAGGTTGTTAGATGCACTTGTTAATGCAAAAATATTTTTGATGTATTTTTGGTCTCTTGATCCTTGCCACCTGGATATTACCAACAACACTCGACTGACGCCTAGGTACCTAGTTACTGCTAGGTAAACACAGGTACCTAGTTACTGCTAGGTAAACACAGGTAGTACGTGTAACACTCAGAATGCTGCCCACAAAACTCAACCAAAACCCAAGTACTTGTTTATTGAAAGGTGAAAATGGGTATCAGGTGTCTGGAGACTTGCCCATACATCTCACTCTCCTCAGGAAGCCACTAAGACAGTCGAATGACATTCAAACACCTATTTACTTCTAGGTGAACAAGCAGCAGGAGTAAGATTTACCAGTACATCTCACCCTGCCCAGGATGCCACACACAATAGCTGAATAAAATTCAGGTACCCATATACTGTTGGTTGAACAGGTCAATGTTTGAACAGGTCAAAGTTTGAACAGGTCAAAGTTTGAACAGGTCAAAGTTTTGACTTGTGTTGTGACTGAACACAGTCGTAGGTTCGAACACTTGAACCATCCAGCTGTTCAGCAGAACGTTTTTCAATATTCCTGATGATTCGTTTGTCATATATATTCGTTTAACAAGAGAATATATGACAAAACGAGATTGAAGAGTGAGAGAGTGTGTGTGTGTGTGTGTGTGTGTGTGTGTGTACTCACCTAATTGTACTCACCTAATTGTGGTTGCAGGGGTCGAGACTCAGCTTCTGGCCCCGCCTCTGCGCTGCCCGCTACTGGGTATCTGCTCTCCCTGCTCCATGAGCTTTATCATACCTCGTCTTAAAACTGTGTATGGTTCCTGCCTCCACTATGTCTTTCTCTAGACTATTCCATTTCCTGACTACTCTGTGGCTGAAGAAATGCTTCCTAACATCCTTTTGACTCATCTGAGTCTTCAGCTTCCAGTTGTGTCCAGTTGTGTCCCTCTCTGAAACATCCTGTCACTGTCTACCTTGTCGATTCCCCGCAGTATTTTGTATGTCGTTATCATGTCTCCTCTGACCCTTCTTTCCTCCAGTGTTGTTAGTCCTATTTCCCTCAACCTTTCTTCATAGGACAGACCCCTGAGTTGTGGAACTAACCTTGTCGCAAACCTTTGCACTTTCTCTAGTTTCTTTATGTGCTTGACCAGGTGTGGGTTCCAGACTGGTGCTGCATATTCTAGTATGGGCCTGACGTACACGGTGTACAGTGTCTTAAACGAGTCCTTGTTAAGGTAACGGAACGCTAATCTTAGGTTTGCCAGTCGCCCATATGCTGCCGCAGTTATCTGGTTGATGTGTGCCTCCGGACGTGCGGCGTTATACTCACCCCAAGATCTTTCTCCTTTTCCGAGCTTTGTAGCCTTTGTCCGCCTAGCCTGTACTCTGTCAGCGGTCTTCTTTGCCCTCCTCCGGTCTTCATGATTTTGCATTTGGTGGGATTGAATTCGAGAAGCCAATTGCTAGACCAGATGTCGAGCTTGTCCAGGTCTGTTTGAAGTCCTGCTTGGTCCTCTTCCGATGTGATTCTCCTCATTAATTTCACATCATCTGCGAACAGAGTGTGTGTGTGTGTGTGTGTGTGTGTGTGTGTGTGTGTGTGTGTGGGGGAGAAGAATCTCCTATGAAGGATTTTTTTTAAGTATCCAGGATGGCGCAACTTTAATATCTTGATCAATTTTTTTCTTATTTTGTCTTCTTCCTCCAATTTTTCCACTTTATTTCGTTCATAATTCGAAAACGCCTCACTCTATCGCCTATTATTTTCTTTTTCATCTCATTTACGCTAACGAGGACCAATTTCTTTGAGACACTGACATGTTATTTTGCCCTAAAACCGAAATTGTTAAACCAATTTCTAGGATCCTGAAATGGCTTGGATAACTTCCAAAAAATCTCAGCGGTAGAACTTCAGACATTCATAAAGGTTTCAAAACTTTCTACGGCGGCGGAAAGTGAACTTCAGATGTGTTGGTTCAGATAAAGATAAAACCTGTTAACTTTTGTTTAAGATCAGAAAAATTTTGATGTAGTAAAATAAAAGACAAAAAACAATGAAATCGTTGGAATCTGCTGGACAATGACTCATCTGATATAATTTAAATTTTATGACTAAAGTGATATACCTCTTATGAGCTTCGAGAGTTTTCTACTCTCGGAGCTCGGCTTGGGCCGGGCTCGTCTGGTTCTTGCCTGATAAACCAGGCTGTTGCTGCTGGAAGACCGCTGACCCATATAATCATCACAGCCTAGTAGATCCGGCACCTGGTGGAGATATTTGTCCAATTTCCTCTGGAAGACTTCTACACATGTCCTATCAGTGTTTCTGATATCTTCTGGTAAGTCTGGGTCCACGGACGTTGATACAACGTTCCCTTATTGTCCTCACTTCACCCCTGCTTTTCACTAGGTTTATTTTGCACTTCCTCCAATATTTCTCATTCCAGTAGGCTATCATGGCAGTGTGCAGATTTGGGACAAGATCCTCAAGTACTTTCCAGGTATATAATATCATTTATCGCTCTCTCCTCCACTCCAGTGAGTACATTTTTAAGACTTCAAGGCGTTCCCATAATTGTTCCCTTTATTGTCTCTATGAGGATCGTAAACTCTCTCCTGTACCTGTTCAAGATCTAATATTTTTCCTTCCCTGAACGGAGCCTTCATAACTAACCATTATTCCAAATGAGAGAGCACAAGCTATTTAAAAAGTGTCACCACTGGGATTATTTCCCTCGTTTTGAGAGCTTTCATTATTTACCCTGCCATCTTCCTGGCTGTCGTGACCTTGGTCTTATTATCTACCCTGTCATCTTCCTGGCTGTCGTGACCTTGATCTTATTATCTACCCTGCCATCTTCCTGGCTGTCGTGACCTTGATCTTATTATCTACCCTGCCATCTTCCTGGCTGTCGTGACCTTGATCTTATTATCTACCCTGTCATCTTCCTGGCTGTCGTGACCTTGATCTTATTATCTACCCTGCCATCTTCCTGGCTGTCGTGACCTTGATCTTATTATCTACCCTGCCATCTTCCTGGCTGTCGTGACCTTGGTCTTATTATCTACCCTGTCATCTTCCTGGCTGTCGTGACCTTGATCTTATTATCTACCCTGCCATCTTCCTGGCTGTCGTGACCTTGATCTTATTATCTACCCTGCCATCTTCCTGGCTGTCGTAACCTTGATCTTATTATCTACCCTGTCATCTTCCTGGCTGTCGTGACCTTGATCTTATTATCTACCCTGTCATCTTCCTGGCTGTCGTGACCTTGGTCTTATTATCTACCCTGCCATCTTCCTGGCTGTCGTGACCTTGATCTTATTATCACTCCATGTCATCTTCAAGGCTTCACCTTGTTCTTATTTCTACTGTCAACTTCCTGGCTGTCCTGTTGATCTAATATTTTACCTTCATCTCGACGAGCTGTCTAACCTATGATCTTATTATTTTACCCTGCCATTTTCCTGGCTTCGAGACCTTGGTCTTATTATCTCCTCTGTCATCTTCCTGCTGTCTAACCTTGATCTTATTATCTACCCTGCCATCTTCCTGGCTGTCGTGACCTTGGTCTTATTGTGTTCTTTGAAAGAAAGGTCAGCTGACATAATTATTCCCAATTCTTTCAGGTGTTCCTTTCGTTTTATTTGACTATTCTCATGAGTTCTGTATACAATGTTACTTTTGAGTTCTTCATCTTTCCATAACTTAGGAGCTGGTGATATCACCAGTCAACGTCATGTTCGTCACTGCCCACTGGAAATCCTGCTGATATCTTTCATAAATTTTGCAGTATCTTCTACCCAAGTGACTTTATTGTTTATTTTACTGTTATCTGCAAATGATAATTGAAAACTGTGATGGGTGGTTTTATAAGTCTGCTATGAGGATAAGAAACAGCAGAGGTGTCAGGACAGTACCTAGGGGTACTGAGCTTTTTATCTCGTTGATGCTGGATTTTGCTCTGTTTACTACTAATCTTTGTGTTCATTGTTTTAGAAACCTGACATTCCATCTGCCTTCCTTTCCCGTAATGTTTATTGCTCTAAAACCGTGCGGGTTTGGGTTATGCAGATTGTGTTGTTCCATGAAGATTGTAATTTAACATCTCATCACTCTTCGATGATTTTTATGATGTGGAAAGTTAGGGCTACTGGTCCGCAATTTTTAACTAGTGGTCTACTACCTCCCTTATGCAAAGGAGCGATGTCTGCACACTTCAAGGTCTCTGGTATTTCACTTTCATCTAAGCTCTTTCTCCAAAGAATACTGAGGCCTCGTGCTAGAGGTGCTTTCTACTTTTCATATATAGGAAATTCCCTGAATGTGATCCAGGTGCTGAGTGAGCGGGCACGTACTAACGTCACTTAGTTGGTATGCTCGACCTTCCACTGCATTGACAATAGTTTCTACATTCTCCACTCTGCTGCCACCGACCCATCGTCGTATATGCCCTTCTTTCATTAAGGGTACAATTCGACAGGCAGTTTTAGCATAGATTTTTAATATAATGGACATATTTGGATCATTCTTCATAACCTAGTCGAAAGAGGTACAAATTTGAAATGTTCTGAAATAGTTAAAATAAAAGGAATTGTTAGAATCAGATCAGTTACTAAAGAGCCTTTTATGATCTATTTTACACTTTTTGGTGGGTTTTATTGAAACACAACTTGTCACTTTGAGCTGTGTAAATTTATATTTGCCAGTTTTATTAAGCAAATTGTTTCTCCTAACCTAACTAGTGAATGCCTCTTGTGATCACTTTGAAGGACTAAACGCTGGTGTTTCAGTTTGAAGGACTAAACGCTGGTGTTTCAGTTTCAAGGACTAAACGCTGGTGTTTCAGTTTGAAGGACTAAACGCTGGTGTTTCAGTTTGAAGGACTAAACGCTGGTGTTTCAGTTTCAAGGACTAAACGCTGGTGTTTCAGTTTCAAGGACTAAACGCTGGTGTTTCAGTTTGAAGGACTAAACGCTGGTGTTTCAGTTTCAAGGACTAAACGCTGGTGTTTCAGTTTGAAGGACTAAACGCTGGTGTTTCAGTTTGAAGGACTAAACGCTGGTGTTTCAGTTTGAAGGACTAAACGCTGGTGTTTCTTAATGGGAAGAATTTTTAAATAACTTTGAGCTGTGTGATGCCAATTTGTTAATTTTTGACAAATTTTCTTAAATTATTTTTATCAAATCATTATTAAATATTTTTTTCTTGCAGGATTACAGAGAATTTTACATAGACTGTATATGAGAAAAGTAAAATGGAAGAAAAATTCGGGCTTATATGATTTTAATTTAACGATGGAAATTTTTTCCTATTTTTCCGAACATTCTCAGCAACATTTTCGTTTGTTCTATTACAAATTTTTCCTTTGTTACTCGAGAACGCCTTATTCGATCGTCTTCAAATTTTCAGTGGTGGCGTAATGTATCTTAGGGAAGAATCATGGAGCTGCTTGCATGCGTGGGTGACCTATACACACTGCCACGTAGGTCATTCCTTTTATTTTGCTTGAGTTTGATAGGTGGATAAAGGCTCTGGATTGGCGTCAAAATTTCTCCACCGATGTTTCGCACTTAGAAGAAAGTTGGTATATTGAATGAGCGGGTAGATGCCATTTTGCCCATATTAATCTCGAAATAATTTAATATTATTTTTCTTTTTTTTGCATTATTTTGCATTGATGCTGGTGAGCAGGTGTTGAATCAGGGGTGTTGAATCAGGGGTGTTGAATCAGGGGTGTTGATTCAGGGGTGTTGATTAAGGGGTGTTGATTCAGGGGTGTTGAATCATGGGTGTTGATTCAGGGGTGTTGATTCAGGGGTGTTGATTCAGGGGTGTTGATTTAGGGGTGTTGATTCAGGGGTGTTGATTCAGGGGTGTTGATTCAGGGACCTGAACAAGGACAACAGGTGTAAGGAAATTTGCTCATACGTCTCAACTTGCCCAGGATGCCACTCTTAGCAGTTGATTTAAATACAGATACCCGTTTACTGCCAGTTGAACAAGTACCCCAACACTATGGAAACATACCCAACGTTTTCTCTTGAGACAAAAATCTTCAGAGGCAAGTCTTGGGCTGGCCTCTGAAGGTCTAGCCTCTGAAAGTCTGGCCTCTGAAGGTCTGGCCTCTGAAGAGCTGGCCTCTGAAGGGCTGGCCTCTGAAGGTCTGGCCTCTGAAGGTCTGGCCTCTGAAGGTCTAGCCTCTGAAAGTCTGGCCTCTGAAGGTCTGGCCTCTGAAGGGCTGGCCTCTGAAGGGCTGGCCTCTGAAGGTCTGGCCTCTGAAGGTCTAGCCTCTGAAAGTCTGGCCTCTGAAGGTCTGGCCTCTGAAGGGCTGGCCTCTGAAGGGCTGGCCTCTGAAGGTCTGGCCTCTGAAGGGCTGGCCTCTGAAGGGCTGGCCTCTGAAGGGCTGGCCTCTGAAGGGCTGGCCTCTGAAGGGCTGGCCTCTGAAGGGCTGGCCTCTGAAGGGCTGGCCTCTGAAGGGCTGGCCTCTGAAGGGCTGGCCTCTGAAGGTCTGGCCTCTGAAGGTCGCTTTGTTTCCAAATATATTAAGTTATCATATATTCATAAATCATCTTACGAGACTGAACAGAAGAATATAATTCAAGCATTTTGTAGAACACTTACGACTCACCCAGCTTGTGTGTGTGTGTGTGTGTGTGTGTGTGTGTGTGTGTAGAAGAGAGAGAGAGAGAGAGAGAGAGAGAGAGAGAGAGAGGTCATCTCATCTTGGTGGTTCTTGTCAGGGACTCATAAGGTTATTCACATGATGAAATTATTCCAACTCCATCTTCGAATGAGGACACCATGACGTGCACAGGGCTCTGTGCTGGGTCTGGTAAGTTCGCTTGTGAGACTCCACATCATTTCACTCCTACCCAAGTTCTGGAGTTCATCAAACCACTTCTTTTTACTTTTGGTAATAAAACAAAACTGCAGCACCTCTCCAGAACCAATTTCAAGAAATTTGAGAACGGCTCTTCCTCAAATGTTCCACGCCAAATAACACCTACAACTGAGCTGCCTCTGTTGTCCCCACCTGCCTCCCTCCTGCGACCAAGCCTGCTGCAAGCTACCCAAGAATCAAGACTTCCATCAACTAAGAATGATGCATTCTCGTCTTCAGAGTACCCCTCCTGCTTCTCCAGTCCGCCCCACGAGCGCCTAGCTGCTGGTTTAACTGCCACTATCTCTTCTACTCATAATTTTCCTCTCATCAATCTGCTCTTTCCCTATCTCCACTTCCCCGCTCACCACACAAGGATCTTACCTTTCTTGTCTTGTCTTCATTCCAGAATGCTGTTTGAGTGCCATTACCGAACCAATTTGTTCCCATAAGGACAAATGTATATTAGATTAGTCGTTTCAGAACCCCAAAAATACACTTACAAAAGCTCTTACAAAAACACATTTACATAATTGTTCGAGTTATCTCTGCTAGCAGTCGGGAGAAAGGTGACCTCTTTGCCGAACACTCTGCTGCCAAGAAACAAGTTCCCGATCCAGCAAGGGAAACTCTTTGGCCAGCCGCAAGAACTGTGTCAAAGTTGTCAGTGGTGACAATAAGGCCAAATTAAGTGTATCTTCTCCTTAAATCCCTCAACCAAGAAAAAGGCTGTAGGCCCAGATAGGTTGAACCCTAGATTGCTGAGTAGATGTGGAGACCAGCAAGAGTCACCTCTAGGTCGCATCTATCATTAATGCTTAGCACAGTGTAAATGACCTTCTCTGTGGAAAGTGGCACATGTAGTCCCTGTTCAAACAAACAAAAAAGAGAGAGTAAATCAGCAACTACAAACCAGTGTCACTCCTGTCAATCACTGGTAGAATTATTACAGTCTTACAGCGGATGACAGCGTTTTTCGACTACCACTCATTTTTTTTTGTGAACATAAGAAAGGAGGAACACTGCAGCAGGCATGTTGGCCCATACTAGGCAAGTCCTTCACATTCCATCCCACTAACAAGATATTTGTTCAACCCAATCTTCATTGCTACCCAAGAAATAAGCTTTGATAATTCTATTTACTCATGTGCAATTCCCACTCAAATTCAACCCCTCTCACTCATGAATTTATCCAACCTAAATTTGAAACTACCCAAGATCCTAGCTTCAATAACCCTACTAGACAGACTGTTCCATTCATCAACAACCCTATTTCCAAACCAATACTTTCCTATATCCTTTCTAAATCTAAACTTATCTAATTTGAATCCATTATTGCGGGTTCTCTCTTGGAGAAATATTCTCAAGACCTTATTTATATCCCCTTTGTTAATACCCATTTTCCACTTGTATACCTCGATCATGTCTCCCCTCATTCTTCATCTTACAAATGAATGTAATCTTAGGGTCTTCAATCTTTCTTCATACGGAAGATTTCTAATGCTATGTATTAATTTAGTCATTCTACGCTGAATGTTTTCTAACGAATTAATATCCATTCTGTAATATGGAGACCAGAACTGAGCTGCATAATGTAGGTGAGGCCTTACTAACGATGTATAAAGCTGTAATATAACCTCTTGACTTCTGTTGCTTACACTTCTTGATATAAATCCCAGTAATCTGTTTGCCTTATTACGTACGCTTAGGCATTGCTGTCTTGGTTTAAGGTTGCTGCTTACCATAACCCCCAAGTCCTTTTCGCAATCTGTATGGCTAAGTTCTACGTTATTTAACTCATAAGTGCTTGGGTTATGGACACTCCCGAGCTTCAGAACCTTGCATTTATCTACATTGAACTGCATCTGCCAATTTTCTGACCAGGAATTGAGTCTGTCTAAATCCTCCTGAAGTTCCTTGACATCTACGTTAGAATCAATTATCCTACCTATCTTCGTGTCATCGGCGAATTTGCTCATATCACTAGTAATTCCCTCATCAAGGTCATTGATATATATTATAAACAACAACGGGCCTAAGACTGATCCCTGTGGAACACCACTTGTTACAGATCCCCACTCGGATTTAACCCCATTTATGCACACTCTCTGCTTCCTATTGGTGAGCCATGACTCGATCCATGACAGCACTTTTCCCCCAATGCCATGAGCTGCCACTTTCTTTAACAGTCTCTGGTGCGGTACTCTATCAAAAGCCTTACTAAAATCTAAATAAACAATATCGAATTCTTTATCGTGATCAACAGCCTCAAAAGCTTTACTAAAGAAGGTTAATAATTTAGATAGGCAGGAACGGCCCCTCGTGAATCCATGCTGAGTATCATTAATCAAATTATGGTTATCTAAATGGCTTCTAATAATATCAGCTATAATTGACTCTAGTAATTTGCCTACAATTGAGGTCAGGCTTATTGGGCGGTAATTTGACGGTAGTGACTTGTCCCCTGCTTTAAAAATAGGAATTACATTAGCCATCTTCCACATAGTCCCGTTTAGCTTTTCTTATACCCTTTTTAACGTCCCTCTTAATATCAGTATACTGATTTATAAGATGACCCTCACCTCTATTTATGCGCCTATAAATTCCTTTCTTCTGCCCTAAAAGATATTTGAGCCTATTAATCATCCATTTTGGGTCATTTTTACTTGATCTAATTTCTTTATACGGGATAAATGTTCTTTGGGCAGCCTGTATAGTGTTAAGAAAGCTGTCATATTGATAGCTCTCTTCGTTACCCCAGTCCACAGTTGATAAGTGTTCTCTAAGCCCATTATAATCTGCTAAGCGAAAGTCTGGGACTGTTACTGAATTATCCCTACTATCATACATCCATTCATTGCTAAAGGTAATTGACTTGTGGTCGCTTGTGCAGAGTTCCTCTGTAATTTCTAAATTATTAACAAGGGATTCCTTGGAAAAATAAACACATAAGCAGTATGATGTGATCCTTTTTTGACAACGTTTCGCCCACACAGTGGGCTTTATCGAGTCACAGACTGATCTACCTGGAAAAAGTATAACATGAGTATTTATAAGATTTAATCAGGTGGAGAATGCACTAGTATTCCTCTTCCGTCACCTGGCTCCGTTATGTTGACGACATTTTCATCATAACTCCCAGACGCTTCAACGTTCAAGCTCTCCAACACAAGCTCAACCAGGTCGAGCCATCAATCCAGTTTACACTAGAAGAAGAAGTCAACAACACTCTTCCTTTCCTTGATGTTCTTCTCTGCAAAGCTGACCATGAACTTCGTTTTAAAGTCTATCGAAAACCTACCAATCAACACGATCTTCTCCACTTCTACTCTCACCACGACACCAAAACTAAACGTGGTGTAATTATAGGCTTTTTCCTGCGCGCACTCAGAATCTGCAGCAGTGAGTTCCTTGAAGAAGAATGCTCCCTCATTGAACAAGTTTTTTCCAAACTTCACTATCCTCGTCACTTCATTAGAGACTGTAGACGACGGGCATTAAACATCTTCAACACACCCAGAGAAGACACTGCTGAGAAGAGATACATAGTCCTCCCCACCAACTCCATTTCCAAACACGTTTCCAACATTTTTTCCAATACCTCATTCCGAGTATCTACCTCCACATCCACCACCATCAAGGACATTACCAGTAACAGACAGGACAAGCTTCAATCCACTGCAGGGGTATACACAATCCCTTGTAATGGCTGCAGCAAATTATACGTCGGCGAAACATCCAGAGACCTCCAAACACGCATTTCAGAACACCAGTATGCAGGCAGATCTGACGACTCAAGGAATGCCTGTGTTCAACACCAGAATTCACACAACCATTTAATCAACTACAGAAACGCAAGACTCATCGCCAGAGAAGACAACACACAATACCGAAGAATCCTAGAATCATCACTTATCTGCATATCCAACAACTTCAACCAGAACAACGGCTTCTACAACATAGCTGAACCTATTGCCAAGAAACTTCTTCATCGCTATCCCACATAGAACTCAAGAATGGAACACTGCAGGTCCTTTAAGTCACACAAGGTTTTAAACTATCACACTACTTTGAAGACTGTCACATGCAGCATTCTCCACCTGACCCAGCATTCTCCACCTGATTAAATCTTATAAATACTCATGTTACTCTTTTTCCAGGTAGATCTGTCTGTGACTCGATAAAGCCCACTGCGTGGGCTTTATCACATCATACTGCTTATGTGTTTACTTTTCCATTGTGTCGGTATTTTATACCATTTATTTCCAAGGGATTCCTTGTTTGCCAGAACCAAGTCAAGTAGGTTATTTCCCCTTGTAGGTTCTGTCACAAACTGCTTCAATAAACAATCCTGAACAACTTCTAAAAAGTCCTTAGATTCTAAATTCCCTGTCAAGAAATTCCAATCTGACTAAAGTTAAAGTCCCCTAGAATTACTACGTTATCATGCCTTGTGGCCTTAACAATTTCTTCCCAGAGTAGTCTCCCTTGTTCCCTATCTAAGTTTGGAGGACGATATATCACGCCTAAAATCAATTTTTCACACCCCTCTGAAAATTCTATCCAGACAGATTCTGTATGTATTATTTCAGACTTTATGCCCGTTTTTATGCAACAATTTAAATGATCACGGACATAGAGTGCCACCCCACCCCCCTTCCCGTTACTTCTGTCTACTTGGAAGAATTTAAAACCCTGGATGTGACATTCAGCAGGCATGTCCCGATTTTTCATATTAAACCACGTCTCAGTTATTGCAAAAACATCAATATTACCTGTACTTGCAACTACTCTCAACTCGTCCATCTTATTCCTAGCACTACGACAATTGGTGAAATATACATTTAAAGACCCTCCTTTCTCTTTACCCTTCCTGCTCATTTCTGTTTTTCCACTATACCTATTACTGTCCTTATCATCTAGTGCCACTGGCTTTCCAGTATCCACCTTATTCTGCCTATTACTAGTTCTCCTAGAACTTATATTACTACACTGGGACTTCACTGTGTCCCCCCCAAAACCAATACCACTAACTATTTCTAGTTTAAAGCCCTAACAGCTCCCTCCACTGCAGTTGCCAGTGCCCCCACCCCAGACCTGGATAAGTGAACCCCATCCCTGGCATACATGTCATTTCTGCTATAGAAGAGGTCCCAGTTGTCAATGAATGTTACTGCATTTTCCTTACAGGATTTGTCCAGCCAGCAATTGACACCAATTGCCCTGGACAGCCATTCATTTCCAACTCCTCTCCTTGGCAAAATACCACATATGACAGGGTTCTCACCCTTCTTCCTAATTATGTCTATTGCTGACCTAAACCTGCAAGTCAGGTCCTCACTCCTACGTCTGCCAACATCGTTGCCTCCAGCACTGAGACAGATAATAGGATTGCTCCCATTACCTCTCATGATGTCGTCCAGACGGCTAACAATATCCTCCATCCCAGCCCCAGGAAAGCAAACCCTCTGTCTCCTACTCCTATCATTCAAACAGAAGGCCCTATCCATGTACCTAACCTGGCTGTCCCCAACAACAACAATGTTTTTACCTTCCTTGGTGTCGTTCGTCGTGACGCTCCCAGAAGTCGACTCACATTCATCGGGTAGCACGGAGAATGGGTTCGATGTTTCCACAACATTCTCCTGGGTCTTCGTTTTTTCTACCTCTCCACCCGTCCTCTTGATCCTTAACTTTGTCCCATGCGTTCCAGCCACTGTCCAGGTTCCTTTCTTGGCTTGAGGATTCTCAACAGGAGGATTACTACGAATCCTCTTGTTTTCCTCAGTCAGTCGCTGTATCTCAAGCTTAGCTACCCTCAGTTCTTCCTTCAGCTGCTGGTAGAGTAGCTCAAGAGAGGACATCTTCAGATTCACAGAGAGCACACAAGACACGTTTTCACTGAGTTAAGTCAGGTCCACCACTGAGTTAAGTCAGGTCCACCACTGAGTTAAGTCAGGTCCACCACTGAGTTAAGTCAGGTCCACCACTGAGTTAAGTCAGGTCCACCACTGAGTTAAGTCAGGTCCACCACTATGAGATAGAAGATTTTCATGCCTGGATGTTTTGGACCAGTCATGTCTCCCCTCATTCTTCGTCTTACAAGTGAATGTAATTTTAGGGTCTTCAATCTTTCTTCATACGGAAGATTTCTAATGCTATGTATTAATTTAGTCATTCTACGCTGAATGTTTTCTAACGAATTAATATCCATTCTGTAATATGGAGACCAGAATTGAGCTGCGTAATCTAGGTGAGGCCTTACTAACGATGTATAAAGCTGTAATATAACCTCTGGACTTCTGTTGCTTACACTTCTTGATATAAATCACAGTAATCTGTTTGCCTTATTACGTATGCTTAGGCATTGCTGTCTTGGTTTAAGGTTGCTGCTTACCATAACCCCCAAGTCCTTTTCGCAATCTGTATGGCTAAGTTCTACGTTATTTAACTTATAAGTGCTTGGGTTATGGACACTCCCGAGCTTCAGAACCTTGCATTTATCTACATTGAACTGCATCTGCCCCTTTTCTGACCACGAATTGAGTCTGTCTAAATCCTCCTGAAGTTCCCTAATAAGATATCTTGATATGTCACATAGGTACAATTCTGCACACTTTTACCTTTCATGAATCCATAGAGATGAGGGGAAAGTTGGTGTCTGTTAAGTATCATTCTTTCAAAAATTTTACAATGACAACTAGTTAAGGAGATCGGTCTAAATGTATCAGGCTGTTGGGGTTTAGGGATAGACACAATGAGACTATTGGTCCAGGAAGTAGGAAGAACTCCCTCAATGTAACTGAGATTATACAGTGCCAACAAAGTGTTATCAGGCACGTGTCTAAGAGTTCTGAGAATATCATAGGTTATACCATCCTCTCCAGGAGCAGTTGATCGACCTTTAGTTAATACATTATCTAATTCATACTCGGTGAAGAGGCAATCACTCTCATCAGTATTTTGGCTCATAAAATTAATAAATTTCAACATTTCTTCAGAAGCATTCTAATTTTTTTTATTAATATAAGATGGAAGATTTTCATGCCTGGATGTCTTGGACCAGTCATGTATGAGGTCATTTGCTTTTTCAAGAAGAAAGGGATGAATAACATTACCAGTCTTTTTCTTGGTTATTTATTTATATCTTTCCAAGCCAAAATTAAAGAGGTAGACCTATTTAACCCACTAACAAATTGTTCCCATTCCTGTTGCCTAAGTTCTTGCTTTCTATTCCTTGCATTTGTTAGTGCAGCTTGGAACGTTCTGAGAAGGTCTGGGGTTCTGCACTCACGGTATGCTTTACCAATCCTCCTAGCTGCTGCATGTGTTAGATTGCGTAGCTGTGGGTCATTATAGTATTTACACTGGTTTTTATTGTCATTTATAGTGGAAGATTTATGTATTCTTTTCCTGCCCACTTGATCTGTGAGTACAGTCTCAAGTGACAATTAGATCATCATTGAACTTTTGTGTGCCAATGGGCTCGTAATTCACCATTGAACCAAGTGGTTAATAAACTTATCTCTGTGTTCTAGGTTGAGAATAAGTTTCCTCCTTCTGTATTTAGCTCCTTGATTGCTGGAGATATGATCAAGATTGACAGTTGTGAGTCTTGGGAAGTGATCAGCTCTCAAGATCAGTTTAGTTCATAATCTGCGGACAGAACAAGATCCAGAATATTGCTGCCTTGAGTAGCGGAAATGACATATTGAGTTAAGTTGTTCTCAATCATGTTGACGTCTGGCTGCCTTCTGATCCCCTTGTAGAGTATACCAAATTATTGATATTCTTTGCGAGCATTGAGGGTCAATGCACCTTCTGATTTATGATTGTGAGCTTTGTTAAAACTATTTTATAATGACAAAGCTATTTCTTCCCTCTGGTGGGGTTTAGAGTTAACTAAGATTCAATCAGAGGAATAATGTTCGGACGTTCTGATGACCAGTAAGCAATTACATTTATTACTGACTCACGAAATCGTAATGACACGATTGCAGACAAACCACACCACGGGCGGGGCTTGAACTCGCGGTTAGAGAGTTTTACGACTCTCTAACCGCGAGTTCAGCCCCGCCCGTGGTATGTTTTCTTTCAGATGTATTCAGGTCGCTGAGTGATCCGACAAGACTTCCCGTGATCCATAACCCTCGTCCAGGCGCCTTAATGCATATTATGAACACAGGTTAGCAGTTTCAAGGACTGTTCTACCTGGCTCTAACTAAAGTCTCAAAACAAGGATCAACTCAGATAACACTATGCAACTCAATTTTTGTTCCTGGCAAGTGTTATTTTCCAACTTCTTTTATTACAAAACAATAGAAAATGCCCTTTATTCCTTTAAAAGTTTGCTTTTGTGGCTTACAGGATGAATTTTTGACAAAAAATGGCTAAATTTCAATATATTTTGCTAGTTTTGGATGTAAAACAAAAACATGTAATAAAATAAATAAAATTTACATAAATAAAATAAAATTTACACAAATTTTATTTTAAACTTTCTGAAACATATTTACAAAGTTAAAAATGAGCAGTTTTTTTAAGATTTGCGAGCAGCAAGAAGCCACTTTCACGTTTAAGCCCACAAATGTTGTCTCCCATCATGTTTTCATTATAAGATCCCTGATATATGTGTTCAAAGTCCATTATATCTTGGTGGAAGCGCTCCCCCTTGCTCCTCTGAAACTGTCAAAATGAGCATCAAGAATATGGACCTTAAGGAACATCCTACAACCCATCTGACCATAGCTTTTTACCAAGGTATCAACATGTTCAACATAATTGTCAACCTTGTTGTTGCCCAGAAAGTCCTGTGCTACAGCAACAAAACTCTCCCAGGCTTCTTTTTCCTTCTCTGTGAGTTTCTTTGGAAATTCTGAGCACTCCATGATTTTCCTGACTTGTGGTCCAGTGAAGATGCCAGCCTTCACCTTTGCCTCTGATAGCTTGGGAAAGAAGTCTTAAAGATACTTGAAGGTTGCAGACTCTTTGTCAAGAGCTGTAACAAACTGTTTCATTAGCCCTAGTTTGATGTGTAATGGAGGGAACAGAACCTTTTGAGGATCCACCAATGGTTTATGTTTGGTATTATGTCTTCCAACTGAGAACTCAGTCCTTTGAGGCCAGTGCTTCCTCTGGTAATGTGCTGTTCTGTCTCTTCTATCCCAATGACAGAGATAACAGGGAAACTTGGTAAAACCTCCTTGGAGTCCCATCAAAAATGCCACCATTTTGAAGTCTCCAATATCCTCCCAGCCATACTTATCATAGTTCAAAGCTTCCAGTAGAAGATTGACACTGTTGTAGTCCTCCTTAAGATGCACTGAATGAGCCAAGGGAAGAGATGGATACTTCTTCCTTTTGTGCAGAAGTACAGCTTTTAGGCTTCTGGAGGAGCTGTCAATGATGAGTCTCCACTCATCTGGATTGCATGCAATTCAAATTGCATCAACCAGGTCTTATACATCTTTACAGTAGCACAGCCTGTCTTCATTAGTGAAGAAGCTTGACAAATGTTGGTGACGTTTTCTTTGCCTTGTCACTTGCACACTTTCATCCACCAAGTCCCACTCCTTGAGCCTTGAAATCAAAAGCTCAGCATTTGACTTCGTCAAACCAAGATCTCTGATAAGGTCATTGAGGTCTGCTTGGTTTGGGAAGTATGGATTCCTCCCAACAGCTTCATCTTGTTCATTGTGCTCTTCATATTCTGATTTGCTGCTTTCTTCTTCTGACGGTTGACTTCTTTCTGGAGGTGTAGGCACACGAAGATCAGCACTGTGTGGTACTGGTGCAATAGAAGAGGGAAGGTCTGGAAATAGCAGGTGCATTTTTTCCAGTTCGGCGTTTGGCAGGATCCACCAGGCAGAAGTAGCAGTTGGCTGAGTGATCAGTGGGTTCACGCCATATTCTAGGAACAGCAAACTCCATGGCTCTTTTTGCTTCTTTATACCATCCTGTAAAAGAACAAAAGAATTAGTTTCTGTTACATTCATGTCATTTAAAATATGTTCCAATTCAAGATTTTACCCTTCATATAACTAATGACTTTCTTACCTTCCAATGTTTTCTTACAATGTTCACAAGCAACATGAGGTGCCCAGGTCTTGTCTGGGTCCACAACTGACATGCCAAAATATGCTTTGTAAGCTTCACACATTTTTTTAGATGCTGTTACAGAGAACTTCTTTGCTCTTGTCTTAATGAATTGACCACATATGTAGCAGAATGCATCTGGAGAATGATTGCAGCGTCTTGATGCCATTTCACTTCATCTGATGTGTCTTCTCAAGTAGCCAGAGCTGAACTGAATGCTGGTTTGTGAGTCCCTGTTTTTATATTTGCCAAGCAAAACTCTAGAACATAATAGTTTTACATCAGTCTTTCTTCAAAGTGTTCCAGAAGTGTCCTGACCACAAAAGCAAAGTTCTGGGATCAAAATTGATTTTTTAAATTTTGTTTAGTTATAAAGAATTGGAAAATGATGCTTATTTTCCAGGAACACGACAAAAGGGAAATTTTGTTACATAGTATAATCAAAGGCAATCACAAGAGGAAGTTTTTTCTTCACCCGTATATTCCCTTTACCATGATATGTACAGTGTTAAAAAATCAGCAGTATAACAGTAATGAGCCAGAGAGCAAAGAGTCACTCATAAAAGTTAGTTTTACACTTCTGAATAAAAAAGAGAGTGTAAGTGTATACGACCAGCTTGTGTAAGTGTCGGACTCACAGCCTGGAGGAGGAAAAAGCTCTCCCGTGTATACGACCAGCTTGCGTAAGTGGCGGACTCAGCCTGAGTTCTCCCGTGTATACGACCAGCTTGCGTAAGTGTCGGACTCAGCCTGGGTGGTGGGAGCTCTCCCGCTATTGGTTGAATGAACTGGGCAATTAATAAAACAGTGGACCTCGTAAATGACCTGGTCCATTCTAAATTGCCAGTTGGCTGGTCAAGAGAGCATGCCAGTGAGTGTGTGATGAACGCCGAATAAATTGTAACACTCGTTGCTCACCACAAAGCACATGATACGTTGATGATGCAGTTAAATTTTAGCTTTAAATATCTGAAGTAGATTAATCAGAAGACATATTTAGAAGTCATCCTAAGGAAACAAAATCCAAATTTCTTCAATAAAGCGGTAAATTAGGACACAGACAAAATCTAATTCAGTTCTTTGAGAGGGACAAAAGAGACCCGTATCCTCAAACGTGTATGCACATTTAGAGGTTACTTGTGTTGTCTTTTTCTATCTCCAACTTTCCGATTTAATTTTGCTCATAAGTTGAGAACGACACATTCATTCCACTTCAAATTCTCAACACCTGTGTACAGTCATTAGGCTTAAATTCTTGAAAGAACTAGCATGTTTACGAGCCTTAAGCCAAAGTTGTTATTCATGTTCCCATCATCTTGAACTGACTCGGAAAACTTCCTAAACCTAAAAAATCGACAAATGAGCAGAGTAAAATTAAAATGTGTAGGTGCAGATTTAACCATTGTATGTGTAAAATACTGTGATATTTTTATTCCAGTAATATCACTTTAATAAAATTTCAGTTTACCTTTTCCGAATGGCTTTAATTTTTAATACAGGATTCATCTTACGACCGGGATAGTACCCATTATAGCTTTGCTGGCGTGACGCCATATTTGCCTTTGTTGTTACATAAAACTTGGAATCGTTGGAATCCATGCTATGACTAGAAGAAGACTCATCAGATGGCTTCAAATCTGCACCACTGGTGTGGTTTACACAACACAAGCCTCACGCTGTTAGGGAGAGCCATAAGTTCTAACTTTGCAATTTTTATTGAATAAATTACGATATTTGTTGTGATATTCAATAATTAAAGAATGCTTCTTCTGATGTGCTTCAAAATATTATAATATAATAATATAATATCTTTATTTCTACAAGTACATGTACAAGGTATACAGTCCTAGCTGACATCAATGACATACTACTATATAGTATGCTGAACATTTCGGGCAAATTAGGTCAGTTTTGTCCCAGGATGCGACCCACACCAGTCGACTAACACCCAGGTACCCATTGTTAATGATGGGTGAACATGGACAACCGGTGTAAAGAAACACGCCTAGTGTTTCTACCCACGCCGGGAATCGAACCCGGACCCCTCAGCGTGTGAAACAAAAGCTTTTGCCACGAAGCCACGGGCCACCGTGACGATGTATTCTATACGAAGGATGATCTCCATTAGTTTTGTTAGAGTAGATGCCAGACTGAATGAAATTTTATAGAAATTGTTAAAAAAGTTGGAATCGCTTGAATCAGATCAATTCCTGAGAATGCAAGAAGTGGGTCATATTAAGTGTGTATGCACCTGGAGAAGAGAGGAGTGTAGAGGAGAGAGAGAGAGAGATTTTGGCAGATGTTAAGCAAGTGTGTAGGAACTTTTGAACTAAGTGAGAGACTAATTGTGGTAGGGGACCTAAATGCTAAAGTGGGAGAAACATTTAGAGAGGGTGTGGTAGGTAAATTTGGGGTGCCAGGTGTAAATGCTAATGGGAGCCCTTTATTTGAACTTTCTATAGAAATATGTTTAGTTATAGGTAATACATATTTTAAGAAAAAGAGGATAAATAAGTATACTAGATATGATGTAGGGCGAAATGACAGTAGTTTGTTGGACTACGTATTGGTAGATAAAAGACTGTTAAATAAACTTCAGGATATACATGTTTATAGAGGCGCCACAGATATATCTGATCACTTTTTAGTTTAGCTACAGGAGAGTAAAGGTAGATGGGATACAAAGAAAATAGAAGCAGCAAGTAAGAGAGAGGAGAAGGTTTATAAACTAAAAAAGGAGGCAGTTAGGGTAAGATATAAACAACTACTGGAGTATAGATGGGCTAGTGAGAGTATAGGCAATGGCGTCGAAGATGTATGGGGTAGGTTTAAGAATGTAGTTAGAGTGTTCAGTAGAAGTTTGTGGTTACAGGAAAGTGGGCGCGGGAGGGAAGAAGAGCGATTGGTGGAATGATGATGTAAGGGAAAAGAAGTTAGGATATGAGAGGTTTTTACAAACTAGAAGGGAGGGAACAGGAACAGGCGGGAAGTGTATGCGGAGAGAAAAAGAGAGGTTAAGAGAGTGGTGAAGCAATGTAAAAAGAGAGCAAATGAGAGAGTGGGTGAGATGTTATCAACAAATTTTGTTGAAAATAAGAAAAAGTTTTGGAGTGAGATTAATAAGTTGAGGAAGCCTAAGGAACGAATGGAGTTGACAGTTAAAAATAGGAGAAGAGAGTTATTAAATGAAGATGGAGGAAGATGGAGGGAATGTTTTGAGGAATTGTTAAATGTTGATGAAGATAGGGAAGCTGTGATTTCGTGTATAGGGCAAGGAGGAATAAAATCTTGTAGGAGTGAGGAAGAGCCAGTTGTGAGTGTGGGGAAGTTTGTGAGCAGTGGGTAGAATGAAAGGGGGTAAAGCAGTTGGGATTGATGGGATAAAGATAGAAATGTTAAAAGCAGGTGGGATATAGTTTTGGAGCAGTTTGTGCTATTATTTAATAAATGTATGGAAAAGGGTAAGATAGCTAAGGACTGGCAGAGAGCATGCATAGTTCTTTTGTATAAAGGCAAAGGGGACAAAAGAGAGTGCAAAAATTATATGGGAATAAGTCTTTTGAGTGTATGGTATGGTTATTATTGAAAGAATTAAGAGTAAGACTGAGAGTAGGATAGCAGATGAGCAAGGAGGCTTTAGGAGGGGGTAGAAGATTACAGTGAAACATTAGATGAACATATAGGTGAGGCATTTATGGATTTGGAAAAGGCGTATGACAGGGTGGATAGGAGGGCAATGTGGCAGATGTTGCAGGTGTATGGAATAGGAGGTAGGTTACTGAAAGCAGTGAAGAGTTTTTACGAGGATAGTGAGGCTCAGGTTAGAGTATGTAGGAGAGAGGGAGATTATTTCCCAGTAAAAGTGATGTAACCGTGGTTGTTCAATATATTTATAGATGGGGTTGTAAGAGAAGTGAATGCGAGGGTCTTGGCAAGAGTGTGAGGTTAAAATATAAAGAATCTAACACAAAGTTGGAGTTGTCACAGTTGCTCTTTGCTGATGACACTGTGCTTTTGGGAGATTCTGAAAGAAGTTGCAGAGGTTCGTGGATGAGTTTGGTAGGGTATGTGAAGAAGAAAATTAAAAGTGAATATAGGAAAGAGTAAGGTGATGAGGAGGTACAAAAACAAAAAATATTTAGGTATCGGAGAGAATTTATTAGATATCAGATTGGAGGGAGAGAATATGGAGGAGGTGAATGTATTCAGATATTTGGGAGTGGACGTGTCAGCAGATGGGTCTATGAAGGATGAGGTGAATCATAGAATTTATGAAGGAAAAGGGTGAGTGGTGCACTTAGGAGTCTGTGGAGACAAAGAACTTTGTCCGTGGAAGCAAATAGGGGAATGTATGAGAGTATAATTATACCAACACTCTTATATGGGTGTGAAGCATGAGTGATGAATGTTGCAATAGGAGAAGGCTGGAGGCAGTGGAAATGTCATGTCTGAGATCAATGTGTGGTGTGAATATAATGCAGCGAATTCGTAGTTTGGAATTAGGAGGAGGTGCGGGATTACCAAAACTATTATCCAGAGGGCTGAGGAGGGGTTGTTGAGGTGGTTCGGACATGAAGAAAGAATGGAACAAAGTAGAATGACTTCAAGAGTGTATAAATCTGTAGTGGAGGGAAGGCGGGGTAGGGATCGGCCTAGGAAAGGTTGGAGGAGAGGGTAAAGGAGGTTTTGTGTGCGAGGGCTTGGACTTCCAGCAAGCATGCGTGTGCGTATTTGATAGAGTGAATGGAGACAAATGGTTTTAATACTTGACGTGCTGTTGGAGTGTGAGCAAAGTAACATTTATGAAGGGATTCAGGGAAACCGGCAGGCCGGACTTGAGTCCTGGAGATGGGAAGTACAGTGTCTGCACTCTGAAGGAGGGGTGTTAATGTTGCAGTTTTATAACTGTAGTGTAAAGCACCCCTCTGGCAAGACAGTGATGGAGTGAATGATGATGAAAGTTTTTCTTTTTTCGGGCCATCCTGCCTTGGTGGGAAACGGCCGATTTGTTAATAAAAAATAAAAATAAAAAACTTTTTATGACTGGCTTCAAATATTACCATTGTCAGGCTTTATTAAAACTATAGACCTACTAGTGAAAGTCACTTCTTAACGACTTCAAATGTATATTGATTTTAGGCTGTGTGGATGCCAGTTTCCCATTTTTCCAATTTTATGAAATTGGATTTAAAAATTTAAATCAAATATTTTTTTCTGTCAGAATTGTAAAGAATTTTAAACAGAATTTTACTGTGAGAAGAAAACTCAAAAAAATATAAATATTTTTTTTTGTAGCTGTTTTATATTAAAGAAAATTAAAACTTTCTTGTTTTCAAATATTCTCAGCAACATTTTTGTTTACTTTCTCTCAAATTTTCTTTTATTATTGGAGAAAGTCTTATTCAACCGGCTTAAAATTTTCAGTATTGGCGTAATGTACCTTGGGCAAGGTTCATGGGGCTATTTCTATGCGTGCTGCCCATACCCAAATTTGGTCTCTGTCTGATAACTGGAAAAAGACTCATCTTATAGCTAAAAAAATAAAAGATTGTTGATATATTTATTCTGTAACTCATAATCTTAAAGTGAAATATTTATTGTAACTCATAATCTTGAAGTGAAATTCTCCCATCCTACAGATGCTATGAATTTACCGTTTTCTCTCTGAATCAAATATTACAGTAGAGAACGGCATCAATTTTATGTTGCAAAGGCTGTCGCAATATAGGATTGATGCCGTTGCGTACTGTATATCCGTTTCCTATGTTACAACGGCTTTTACAAAGTAGGATTGATGTTTAGTTTAATATCTTTATTATGCACCCCATACCCATGGTGTGGGCGGTAGTCAAAAGATTACAGAGGTACATAATGGGTCCAGGGACTGGACCCCAAAGTTTTGAACAAGTTATACAGGTAATGAACTAAATCTGGTCACAATCATGACCAAGTTACAAAGGTAATGAACTAGATTTGGTCACAATCATGACAAGTTACAAAGGTAATGAACTAGATTTGGTCACACTCATGACAAGTTACAAAGGTAATGAGCTCCAGGTAGAGCTGATCATGACATTGATGCCGTTGCGTACTGTACATCAGTTTCCTAAGTTACAACGGCTGTTATAAAGTAGGATTGATGCCGTTGCGTACTGTTCATCCGTTTCTATGTTTCAACATAGGTAACGGGTATACAATACGCTTGCATGAAACTTACACACTTCCTTACTTTCTTTAAAACTGATTAATCTTTCTTAGATAAATGATTGGATTGATTTTGACCTGAGTTGGTCTCAATTTGCTTTTTTTTTAATAAAAAAAAATGAAAAAATTATTTCGTGATTTTCAAATGATAATTTGGGAATGTAACAAGTGATTACCTTCAAGACTTAAGTGTTGTTAACTTAAGAACGACACAACTGAGAGACTTTAAGTTTAAAGTTGCTCTCTGGGGTTACCTAATAATTCCTTCCTTTTTCAGGAATATAATTCGAGAATTTTGTACATAAGTTACGACTCTCCCAACTTGTTATGAGACAGATAAAATGATAGATAGAGAGAGAGAGAGAGAGAGAGAGAGAGAGAGAGAGAGAGAGAGAGAGGGGAGAGATGTACAAGGCACACATTTGGCTCCACTTCGAGGACAGCGAGAAGCCAGCTTCTATACCACAAGACGGGCAGAAAACAGTAACATCACTCTGGCTGTACCCTTCTCCAGAACATCACTTCATCTGAGATCATTTATCCCCAGGATGACTCGAGTCTGGAACACGTTCTTACAGCATTATGATGTCAACGAGATAAAGTCAGTTGATCAAATGAAAATGCTGACCCACAGATGGCTCCAACTTCATCCTGTTCCCTACTTGTATGTTTCATAACAATAAAAATGCTTTCAAATGAGCTGATGTAGGAAACAGCTCTTAGCTTGTCAATAAAGTTAGGAATCCTTAACCTGTCAATAGCTTGTCAATAAAGTTAGGAATCCTAACTGTCAATATTGTCAAATTAGATCCAACTAAGCTTGTCAATAAAGTTAGGTAATAACCTTAGGTACTAACCTTCTCAAGACCCGTGAAGAAGAGAGAGAGAGAGAGAGAGAGAGAGAGAGAGAGAGAGAGTAAAACCCATAACAACATAAATTTATTAACTCCTCTATTAACATATCAAAGGAATCCATTTATGCAATATTCAAAAGCTGTCTGTACTCACCTAATTGTACTCACCTAATTGTGGTTGCAGGGGTCGAGACTCAGCTCCTGTCCCTACCTCTTCGTTGTCCGCTACTGGGTCTCTGCTCTCCCTGCTCCATGAGCTTTATCATACCTTGTCTTAAAACTATGTATGGTTCCTGCCTCCACTATATCTTTCTCTAGACTATTCCACTTCCTGACTACTCTGTGGCTGAAGAAATGCTTCCTAACATCCCTTTGACTCATCTGAGTCTTCAGCTTCCAGTTTGTCCCCTTGTTTCTGTGTTCCCTCTCTGGAACATCCTGTCACTGTCTACCTTGTCAATTCCCCGCAGTATTTTGTATGTCGTTATCATGTCTCCTCTGACCCTTCTGTCATATAACCATTGAGAATTATTGTTAACCATTACTGAGTTCAACCCAACAACTGAGCCCGGAAAGTTGTATTTACCAGGTGTTAAAAACACTTGTCGATAGACACTTGGCATGTTGTGTTTAGAGTGAGTGTCTCCGTTTACTTAGAAGTACGTAGGTACCTGTACGTAGGTACCTGAGTGTTAGTCGACTGCTGTGGGTCTCAATCTGAGGGACAAGAGTTAAGGAACACAATTAAAATAATACAGTCCTCGATGACGTACTGACTTTCTTGGGTTATCCTGGGTGGCTAACCCTCTGGGTTAAAAATCTGAACAAAATCTTAGCTTATGTGTTTGTGCGCGTGTGTATGTGTGTGTGTATGTATGTGTGTGTGTGGTGTGTGTATATGTGTGTGTACTCACCTAATTAATTTAACTGTGGTTGCAGGGGTCGAGTCATAGCTCCTGGCTCCGTCTCTTCACTAGTCACAACTAGGTCCACTCTCTCCCTGCTCCATGAGTTTTATCATACCTCGTCTTAAAGCTATGTATGGTTCCTGCCTCCACTACATCACTTGCTAGACTATTCCACTCCCTGACAACTCTATGACTGAAGAAATACTTCCTAACATCCCTTTGACTCGTCTGAGTCTTCAACTTCCAATTGTGACCCCTTGTTTCTGTATTCCTCTTTGGATCCTCCTGCCTCTGTCCACCTTATCTATTCCACGCAGTATTTTGTATGTCGTTATCATGTCTTCCCTAACCCTCCTGTTCTCCAGTGTCGTCAGGCCGATTTTCCTTAACCTTTCTTCGTAGGACATTTCCCTTTGCTCAGGAACTAACCTTAACTGGAGTGTACCTGGAGAGGGTTTCGGGGGTCAACGCCCCCGCGGCCAGGTCTGAGACCAGGCCTCATGGTGGATCAGGGTCTGATCAACCAGTCTGCAAATGTCGGCCGCACGCAAACTGACGTACGAACAACAGCCCTGTTCAGTGCCTTCTTGAAGACAGCCAGGGGTCTATTGGTAATCCCCCTAATGTATGCTGGGAGTCAGTTGAACAGCCTTGGGCCCCGGACACTTATTGTGTTGTCTCTCAGTGTACTCGTGGCGCCCCTGCTTTTCATCGGGGGAATGTTGCATCTCCTTCCGAGTCTTTTGCTTTCATAGGGAGTGATTTTCGTGTGCAGGTTTGGTACCAATCCCTCCAGGACCTTCCGAGTGTATATTATCATACATCTCTCTCGCCTGCGTTCCAGGGAATACAGATCAAGGACCTTCAACCGTTCCCAGTAATTTAGGTGCTTTATCGTACTTATGTGTGCTGTAAAAGTTCTTTGCACACTCTCCAGGTCTGCAATGTCGCCAGCCTTGAAGGGGGCTGTTAGTGTACAGCAGAATTCCAGCCTAGAGAGAACAAGTGATTTGAAAGTAGAGTGGGGCTATGTCTGTTGTTTTTAGTGTGTGTGGGATGACCCCCGTGTCCATGCTCTCTCTCCATAGAATGCTGAAGGCACATGATAGGGGCTTCTTGCTATTCTTGATGAACACGGAGTTCCATGAGACTGGGCCTAGGGCAGAGTGCATAGGCATGTCATTTATTGCTTTTTCAAAGTCTTGTGGAGTTAGAATAATATCCGAGATTTTTGAGATGACCAAATTTTGGGTTTCGTTCATAAAGAATTCATTTGGATTGTCGACCCTTAGTCTGGGCAGCGGCTCACTGAACACTGAGTCGTATTGGGACTTTAATATCTCTCATTTCTTGGCTGTCATCTGTGTATGTCCCATCTCGCCTAAGCAGGGGCCCAATACTGGATGTTGTTTTATCCTTAGATTTCGCAAAAGAGAAGTATTTTTTTTTCAATTTCCTTTATGGGTTTTAGTTCTTCTTGTGATTCTTGTCTACTGTAAGATTCCTTCAGTTTAAGTTCGATATTTGCAATTTCATTGACCAGTGCTCTCTACGTATTTCAGATATATTGGCCCCTCTCAGCAGGTCTGACTCTTCGCCTTCGTCTGTATAGGGAGCATCTCTCTCTTTCTAGTTTACATCTTCTCTTTCTTTTTCTTAATGGGATGTGTCTTGAGCAGATGTCAAGAACCACAGAGTTCACTTTTTCTAGGCAACTGTTCGGATCTGTGTTGTTTAGGATATCTTCCCAGAATGTTTCATTTAGGACATGGTTGACTTGATTCCATTGTATGTTTTTGTTATTAAAATTTAATTTTGTGAAGAGACCTTCATGACTGATCACATTTTGCTGGTCAGGAGCCCTGTGCATACATGTCTGTACCTCTATTATGTTGTGATCTGAGTGTATTGTCTTTGATACGGTTATATTCCATATCAGATCGTTGTTGTTAGTGAAGATGAGGTCCAGCGTATTTTCTAGTCTTGTAGGCTCTAATATTTGCTGGTTTAAGGTGAATTTGGCGCAGAGATTTAATAGTTCGTGTGTGTGTGTGAATTTTCATCTGCGCTGCCTCCTGGTGATCTCTGCTAAAGCATTGTTTGTATACTCCTCCATTTTAGGTGTCTCTTAGTAGTAAGATGTTTGGGGCAGGAGTTGGGAGATTTTCCAGACAGTGGTCAATTTTCAAAAGCTGCTTCTGGAATTGCTGGGAAGTTGCGTCTGGAGGCTTGTATACCACCACAATGTCAAGGTTTTTGCTTTTCAATCTTTACCCCAAAACTTCAACTACATCATTTGAGGTGTTTAGTAGTTCTGATCAAATGAGCGACTCTGTGACGTACAGGCCAACCCTTCCTTGTTGCCTGTTTAGTCTGTCGCATCTGAATAGGTTATAACCTGGGATCCATATTTAGTTGTCATAATGATCCTTTATGTGTCTCCGTGAGCAGTCCCTTGATGTAAGGAATTTTGTTGTTTTTTGACGGCTTTAGACCCTGTATGTTTGCAAAGACAAATGTCGTTATATTGGTGGAATTTAGGGGGGTTTTATTTGCTGGCTCTAATACCTGTTCTGGAGTGGAGGCCAGTGTCTGTGCCTCTGCTCCAGAAGTGTTTTCAGTTGGTGTAGGATTATTGTCATTTCTTGCCAGTCTTTTTTCCCTCCTCGCCCTAAAAAAATTTCGTCCCTGGAGGGGTTATGGCTCCCCTCTTTTGTTTCCCATAGTCTGGCTGGTCTGTGTCCTCTTGTCCCCTTTAGATGATGTGCCTGGCAGTATACGTTGTAGCATTTTCTTTCATGGATTGATGAGTGACACATTTCTGGGTGAAATAAGTTACAGGAAGGGAAGTTGCAATCCTTTGCACTTTCTCTAATTTCTTGACGTGCTTGACCAGGTGTGGGTTCCAAACTGGTGCTGCATACTCCAATATGGGGCTGATTTACACAGTGTACAGTATCTTGAACGATTCCTTACTAAGGTATCGGAATGCTATTCTCAGGTTTGTGAGGCGCCCATATGCTGCACCAGTTATCTGGTTGATGTGTGCTTCCGGAGACGTGTTCGGTGTTATACTCACCCCAAGATCTTTCTCTTTGAGTGAGGTTTGCAGTGTTTGGCCACCTAGCCTGTGAAGGTTGTTGTGAACTCCTTAGGAAAATTATAAGAATAGAAAAAGACAATAACAATGAAAATAAAAACTTTATTTAAATAGAGAAAATGAAAATAATAAATACTTAAATGAAAAATGAAATAGAAAAATAAAACTAATCCAAAGCTATTTATGTACAGATGGAAGTTGGTTAATGAACGTGTCGATGTTCTTGACACAGAAGCTCTGAATAGTTTTCTAGACACCTTGCTGTTGGTGGATCGACGAAAGTGTCAACACCCACTCGGTCGACGGATGTTTCCCAAATCAATCAGTTTCCACATCCAAGTTAGAAAACTAGTTAACCGAGGTATCAGGGACTCAGGTGTCGTCCACGGGTAAATCACAGTTGCCTGGGTTTTCTCGATCCCTGTAGGTATGATTGATCCACAGTTGACAGTGACACGCTTGGGTTATAGTGCTGGTCACTAGAACTTCTGCCAATCACTTGTTTACAGATGACCCCTGTTCAAAGGCTTAACTTATTCCATCAATAGTCACTCCAAGTATGGTACATAAAGCCTTTAAAAGATGGTGAGACTGAAACAATTTACTTTACCATAAGCCAAGGCAGGGCAGAGCAGAATTAAGTTCCCAAAATAACGAGTGAAGCTCCAAACATAAAATAAGATGGGAGTAGCCCACTGTGATACCTCATCATGTACCATGACTCGTTGTTGCCTCCCTGTCAGGTAATCTTTGATCCATTGCAGTGCCCTTCCTGTTATATGTGCCTGATCATCTAGCTTCTGCGCTAATCTCTTGTGAGGAACTGTATCGAAGACCTTCTTGCAGTCCAAGAAAATGCAGTCAACCCACCCTTCTCTCTCGTGTCTTACATCTGTTACCTTGTCATAAAACTCCAGGAGGTTTGTGACACAGGATTGACTTCCCTGAATGCGTGTTGGTTGTCATAATCTTGTTCCGTTCCAGGTGCTCTACCACTCTCCTCCTGATAATCTTCTCCATGACTTTGCATACTATACATGTCAGTGACACTGGTCTGTAGTTTAGTGCCTCGTTTCTGTTTCCTTTCTTAAAAATTGGAACTACATTTGCTGTCTTCTATACCTCAGGTAGTTGCCCAGTTTCGAGTGATGTGTTGAAGATCGTGGTTAGTGGCACACACAGCGTCTCTGCTCCCTCTCTAAGGACCCACGGAGAGATGTTGTCCGGTCCCATCGCCTTTGAGGTATCAAGGTTACTTAGCAGCTTCTTCAACTCCTCCTCAGTTGTGTGTATGTCATCCAACACTTGTTGGTATATTTCTTGTTGATGTCCCCTCTGTTCTGTCTTCCCAGAGCCCTTCTGTCTCCACTGTAAATACTTCCTTAATCTCGTATTGAGCACCTCACATACCTCTTGATCGTTTCTTGTGAGTTCCCCACCTTCTTTCCTCAGCTTGATCACCTGGTCTTTGACTGTTGTCTTCCTCCGAATGTGGCTATACAGCAGTTTTGGGTCAGACTTGACTTTCGATGCTTTGTTGTTTTCGTACTGTCGCTGGGTCTCCCTTCTTAGCTGTGCATACTCGTTTCTGGCTCGTCGACTAATCTCCTTATTTTCCTGGGTCCTTTGTCTTCTGTACTTTTTCCATTCTCTAGTACACTTAGTTTTTGCCTCCCTGCACCTTCGGGTAAACCAAGGGTTCCTTCCTCTGCCTCCTTGCATTTTGTTGTTATGTGTTCCATCATTTCGTTTACTGACTTTCCTACCAATTCTCTGTCCCACTGAACCTCCTGCAGGAAGTTCCTCATACCTGTGTAATCCCCCTTTTATAGTTTGGCTTTTCCCATTCAGCTCCTGTTACCCTCTCCACTTGTAACTCTACTATGTATTGAAATAACATTGGTAGAATTACCGACAATATGTTAAGTAAAGGAACAATGCAACTAATGACATTATTGGGCAACGTTTCACCTCCAGGCTTGGAAAGCTCCTGAGGCGAAACGTGCCATATGTATTAGCATTTGTATGATGAAGCACAGAACCACATGATCACTAGCTCCAAGGGGCCTCTCATATGTGATGTCCTCAATGTCTGAACTGCTCAGGGTGAACACGAGGTCCAGTCTTGATGGTTCATCCTTCCCTCTCTCTCTGTTACTGTCCTTAACATGTTGATGCATGAGGCTTTCCAGTACCACATCCATCATCTTGGCTCTCCATGTTTCAGGACCCCCGTGTGGCTCCAGGTGTGTCCACCTTTGCTCTGTTGCTCTCTTCATATTCTTCTCTTAGCCTCCTGCAGTTCTGTGGTGGATTATACATTACTGCAATGGCTACCTTATGTTCCCCAGACTGAAATGTACCTACTATGTAATCCCTTTCTCCAATCTCGTCCATGCCTTCCATTTCCTCAAATCTCCATTTCTTTTTACGAGCAGTGCAACCCCTCCTCCCCCTCTTCTCCTTCTATCTTTCCTCTGGTTCTGATATCCTGGTGGGAAGATGCAATCTTCCCACCAGTCGTTTCTGTGACTGCTATGATGTCTGGGGACTTCTCATTGATTCTTTCATGGCACTCTTCATATTTCTTCGTTATTCAATCCGCGTTCGTGTACCAAACCTTCAACTTCTTTTCTAAAACTGTGGTCCTGGGAGAATGTTGGGGTTGGGGGAGCGGGAGCCCTGCTGGGGGCCTATGGGGGGTTGTGGTGAGGGTGGGGTTAGTGATGAGGGGGGTGGGGGCAGATTGTCCATAGGAGGTTGCTGTAAAGGTGGGGTTTGTGGTGTGTGGGGTGGGGACAGAGGGAACAGTATTTGAGTGTTGGTTTAGATTGTTCAGTTGCCTTGGGGTTGTCATTATTGGAGTCCTTCTGCGGATGTTTCTGGAGGGTGTATTTGTCCTTCCACCTGGGTCTGGGTTCTTCTGCTCGTCTTTGTCATTTCCTCTCGTTCCTCCTTTCGTCTTTGTACCCTCTCTTTCAGTAGCATCCTTTCCTCTTGTGTTCTGTCTCATAAGAACATAAGAACATAAGAAAGGAGAAACACTGCAGCAGGCCTGTTGGCCCATACTAGGCAAGTCCTTCACAATCCGTCCCACTAACAGAATATTTGCTCAACCCAATTTTCAATGATACCCAAGAAATAAGCTTTGATAATTCTATTTACTTATGTGCAAGTCCCACTCAAATCCATCCCCTCTCACTCATGAATTTATCCAACCTAAATTTGAAACTACCCAAGGTCCTAGCTTCAATAACCCTACTAGGCAGACTGTTCCACTCATCAACTACCCTATTTCCAAACCAATACTTTCCTATATCCTTTCTAAATCTAAACTTATCTAACTTGAATCCATTATTGCGGGTTCTCTCTTGGAGAGATATCCTCAAGACCTTATTTATATCCCCTTTGTTAATACCCATTTTCCACTTGTATACCTCGATCATGTCTTTCCTCATTCTACGTCTTACAAGTGAATGTAATTTTAGGGTCTTCAATCTTTCTTCATATGGAAGATTTCTAATGCTATGTATTAATTTAGTCATTCTACGCTGAATGTTTTCTAATGAATTTATGTCCATTCTGTAATATGGAGACCAGAACTGAGCTGCGTAATCTAGGTGAGGCCTTACTAATGATGTATAAAGCTGTAATATAACACTCTCTGGTACTCCGGTTTGTTCCTCAGTCGTGCTTTCTCCTTCAGGATCATGGTTCGAGCTGATTCTGCCTTGAAAATTACTTTGAGAGGCCGTTTTCTTCCCCTTGCAAACAACCCAATTATCCGAAAATTTGTCACCTGGTTCATGTCGCCCTTACCTATTGCTTTCATGATACCTTCAATCGCTTTTTTTCTCTCCTGTTTTCTTTCATCATGGGATTCCCCTTTGACTTCCTGGAGCCTGTAGACCAAAACTGACCTCTCCCATTCGGCCTCCCACTGTGTCTCCCATTGCGTCCTCTGAGGTGTTTTAGTTCCTTCCATTGGAGCATTCCTTCCTTCAATCCCTTCCCTGGTTGAAGCTCCTATGCTCAGTGGTCTGTCTCTCCTGCTCAGCTGTTCCTGGCCTATGCAAGTGTCTGTTAGAGTCCCTGCATCTAGCATAGCTCCTTCATTTTCTTCAGACCTCTCATTTGTTCCTAGTGTGCTCCTTGTCTTTGCCTTGGCCGCCACCCCGTGGGTCTGATAGGGCATCTGCATACAGTATAGTTTCTTTGCTCCCTACAGTTAGTTCCTCTTCTAAACACTGTATCTTATTTTATATTACTTTGGGTTGTAGCTCCCACTTCCTGCTCTCTGCAGCTATCCTGTCCTTCATTTTCTTGTCAAGCTCATCTAGCTTCCTTCCCCAGTCATCCTCCCTTTTTTTGAGCTCTGCCTCCCAAACTTCCCTCCCAGATTCGTCCAATAGGCCCCTGGTTCTCGTCCTTTGTTCCTGGGTAACCCATTTTACCATAGAATGAAGCTTGTGTATTTTCAGAGTAGGTGTGTGTGTGTGTGTGTGTGAAGATGGTGTTTGCTGTAGGGAGGGAAAGGGGAGGGAGGTAGGGCGGGGGGAGAAGGGTATGAGGTGGGAGGGAAAAGACAGCAGCAGGGAGAGATTAGGGATAGGGAGTACAAGGGGGTATAAGGAGAGATGGGAAAGGGAGTGTGGGAGAGGCTAGGGGGAGAGAGAGGGTGTGTATATGTGTGTGTACTAACCTAGTTGTAGGTTGAAGAGTCGATTCATAGCTCTTGGCCCCTGTGCATGTGTGTGTGTGTGTGTGTGTGTGTGTGTGCCGTGGTAGCGTACGGTGTGTGTACATTGCTTGTCTGCTGTGTGTGTACAGTGGTTGTATGGTGTATGTACAGTGGTTGTGTGCTGTGTGTGTGTACAGTGGTTGTGTAAGGTGTGTGTGCAGTGGTTGTGTGGTGTGTGGACAGTGGTTGTGTGGTGTGTGCACAGTGGTTGTGTGCTGTGTGTGTCTAGTGGTTGTGCGCTGTGTGTGAACAGTGGTTGTGTGCTGTGTGGTCAGTGGTTGTGTGGTGTGTGTACAGGGCTTGTGTGCAGTGTGTGTATAGTGGTTGTGTGCTGTATGTGTACAGTGGTTGTGTGTGGTGTGTGAACAATGGTTGTGTGTGGTGTGTGTACAGTGGTTGTGAGGTCAGCAATTTCACCTGCCTTGAAAGGTGCAGTTAGTGTGCAGCAATATTCCAGCCTAGATAGAACAAGCGATCTGTAAAGTGTCAACATGAGCTTAGCATCCCTGGTTTTGAAGGTTCTCATTATCCATCCTGTCATTTTTCTAGCAGATGCGATTGCTACAGTGTTATGGTCCTTGAAGGTGAGATCCTCTGACATGATCACTCCCAGGTCTTTCACATCAGTTTTTCGCTCTATTGTGTGGTTGGAATTTGTTTTATACTCCGATGAAATTTTAATTTCCTCACGTTTTCCATATCGGAGTAATTGAAATTTCTCATCATTGAACTTCATATTGTTTTCTGCAGCCCATTTAAAGATTTGGTTGATGTCTGCTTGGAGTCTTGCAGTGTCTTCAATGGTGGACACTGTCATGCAAATTCGGGTGTCATCTGCAAAGGAAGACACGGCACTGTGGTTTATATCCCTGTCTATGTCCGATATGAGGATGTGTGTACAGTGGTTGTGTGTTGTGTGTACAGTGGTTGTGTGTTGTGTGTATAGTGGTTGTGTGGTGTGTGTATAGTGGTTGTGTGCTTGTGTGTACAGTGGTTGTGTGTTGTGTGTATAGTGGTTGTGTGGTGTGTGTATAGTGGTTGTGTGTGTGTGTACAGTGGTTGTGTGCTCTGTGTGTACAGTGGTTGTGTGGTGTGTGTACAGTGGTTGTGTGGTGTGTGTGTACAGTGGTTGTGTGGTGTGTGTACAGTGGTTGTGTGGTGTGTGTACAGTGGTTGTGTGGTGTGTGTACAGTGGTTGTGTGTGGTGTGTGTACAATGGTTGTGATGTGTGTGTACAGTGTTTGTGAGGTGTGTGTGTGTGTGTACAGTGGTTGTGTACTGTGTGTATACAGTTGTTGTGTGAGGTGTGTGTACAGTGGTTGTGTATGGTGTGTACAGTGGTTGTGTATGGTGTGTACAGTGGTTGTGTACTGTGTGTGTACAGTTGTTGTGTGAGGTGTGTGTACAGTGGTTGTGTGGTGTGTGTGTACAGTGGTTGTGTGCTCTGTGTGTACAGTGGTTGGGTGCTTTGTGTGTACAGTAGTTGTGTGCTCTGTGTGTACAGTGGTTGTGTGCTGTGTGTGTACAGTGGTTGTGTGGTGTGTGTGTACAGTGGTTGTGTGCTCTGTGTGTACAGTGGTTGTGTGAGGTGTGTGTACAGTGGTTGTGTGGTGTGTGTGTACAGTGGTTGTGTGGTGTGTGTGTACAGTGGTTGTGTGGTGTGTGTGTACAGTGGTTGTGTGGTGTGTGTGTACAGTGGTTGTGTGGTGTGTGTGTACAGTGGTTGTGTGGTGTGTGTGTACAGTGGTTGTGTGTTGTGTGTACAGTGGTTGTGTGTTGTGTGTACAGTGGTTGTGTGGTGTATGTGTACAGTGGTTGTGTGGTGTGTGTGTACAGTGGTTGTGTGGTGTGTGTGTACAGTGGTTGTGTGGTGTGTGTGTACAGTGGTTGTGTGGTGTGTGTACAGTGGTTGTGTGCTCTGTGTGTACAGTGGTTGGGTGCTGTGTGTGTACAGTGGTTGTGTAGTGTGTGTACAGTAGTTGTGTGGTGTGTGTACATTGGTTGTGTTGTGTGTGTACATTTGTTGTGTAGTGTGTGTACAGTGGTTGTGTGGTGTGTATATTAGTTATGTGGTGTGTGCACATTTGTTTTGTGGTGTGTGTACATTTGTTGTGTGGTGTGTGTACAGTGGTTGTGTGGTGTGTCTACAGCGGTTGTGTTGTGTGTGTACATTGGTTGTGTGGTGTGTCTACAGCGGTTGTGTGGTGTGTGTACAGTGGTTTTGTTGTGTGTGTACAGTGGTTGTGTGGTGTGTATATTGGTTATGTGGTGTGTGCACATTTGTTGTGTGGTGTGTGTACAGTGGTGGTGTGGTGTGTGTACAGTGGTTGTGTGGTGTGTGTACAGTGGTTGTGTGGTGTGTACAGTGGTGTGTGTGGTGTGTGTACAGTGGTTGTGTGGTGTGTGTATAGTGTTTGTGTGTTGTGTGTACAGTGTTTTTTTGTGGTGTGTGGGTGTGTTTGTGTGTACTCATCTAGTTGTTCTCACCTAGTTGTGGTTGCAGGGGTCGATTCACAGCTCCTGTCCCCGCCTTTTACTGGTCGCTACTAGGTCACTCTTTCTGCTCCTTAAGCTTTATCATACCTTTTCTTAAAGCTATGTATGGATCCTGCCTCCACTACATCATTTCCAAAACTATTCCACTTCCACATCATGTCTCTGTCCACCTTGTCGATTCCTCTATTATTTTACATGTCGTTATCATGTCTTCCTATTCTCCTGTCCTCCAGTGTCGTCAGGTCAATTTCCTAACCTCCTCTTAGGACATCACCCTTAGTCCGACTATCTTGTGCAAACTTCTGCACTTTCTCTGATTCCTTACGTGCTGCTAGTCTGGGTTCCAAACTGGTCTGTCTCCAGTATGGTCCTAACGTACAGTGTCAATTCCTGAACCATTCCTTATTAAGTATGTCGGAACTGTTCTTGTTGCTAAACTTCTGCAGCATTATTTGGCTGATTGCCTCGGGATATAGCTAGGTGTTATACTCACGCCAAGATCCTTTTTTCCTTGAGTGAAGTTTCGTAGTCTCTGGCCCCCTAGACTGTAGTCCGTCTGCAGTCTTCTTTGCCCTTCCCAATCTTCATGACTTTGCTCTTGGAGGGGTTGAACTCCAGGAGCCAATTGCTGGACCAGGCTTGCAGCCTGTCCAGATCCCTTTGTAGTTCTGCCTGGTCCTCGTCCGATTGAATTCTTCTCATCAACTTCACATCATCTGCAAACAGTGACACTTCGGAGTCTATTCCTTCCGTCATGTAGTTCACAAATACCAGAAACAGCACCGGTCCTAGGACTGACCCCTGTGGAATCCCGCTCGTCACCGGCGCCCACTCTGACACCTCGCCACGTACCATGACTCGCTGCTGTCTTCCTGACAGGTATTCCCTGATCCATTGTAGTGCCTTCCCTGTTACCCCTTCCTGGTTTTCCAGCTTCTGCACTAATCTCTTGTGTGGAACTGTGTCAAACGCCTTCTTACAATCCAAGAATATGCAATCTACCCACCCCTCTTGTCTTATTGCTGTCACCCTGTCGTAGAACTCCAGTAGGTTTGTGACACAGGATTTCCCATCCCTGAAACCGTGTTGGCCGTCGTTGATAAGCTCATTCCTTTCTAGGTGCTCCACCACTCTTCTCCTGACTATCTTCTCCATGACCTTGCATACTATACATGTCAGTGACACTGGTCTGTAGTTTAGTGCTATGTTCCTGTCTCCTTTTTTAAAACTTGGAACTACATTTGCTGCCTTCCATACCTCATGTAGTTGCCCTGTTTCGATAGATGTCTTAAAAATCGTTGTTAAGGGTACACATAGCTCCTCTGCTCCCTCTCTCAGGACCCATGGAGAGATGTTATCCAGCCCCATCACCTTTGAGGTGTCTAGTTCGCTTAGTAGCCTCTTCACTTCCTCCTCAGTTGTGTGTATTGTGTCCAGCACCTGATGGTGTACCCTACCTCTCCTCCTTTCTGGAGGCTTTTCTATCTCCTCTGTGAACACCTTTGAATCTCATGTTGAGCTCCTCACACACTTCACGGTCATTTCTTGTGACCTCCCCTCCTACCTTCCTCAGCCTGATCACCTGGTGCTTGACTGTTGTTCAACTCTTGATGTTGCTGTACAGCAATTTTGGGTCAGATTTGGCTTTCGCTGCTATGTTATTCTCGTACTGTCTTTGGGCCTCCCTTC
>WNWK01011028.1:0-66817 GCA_009830355.1 Cherax destructor | reverse complement strand
TTTATTTTCATTATTTTCGAGAAGTTTGAGAGAAGATATAAGTCGAGTGTTCATTCATTATTTCTCTCAGTCAGTGTTCTCACATGTTCCAGTATTGCTTAGTGACGATTTTTATACAGAAAAGCGTCATTTGCTAGTAAGCTGTTGTACCACATGTGCAGTATGTGTGCAGTTTTCTCGTGTGTCCTATGTAGCACCTGTGTGTTACTTTGTCACTCGGTGTCACCCGCGCCCCGCGCGCTTGACAGCTGACATTTGTCAGTCCAGGCGTCAGTTACGAGTGTCCGACCGCCCTGTACAGAAAGCTCTTATTGTTCACCACTCGTAGATGCCTTTGCTGAATCGTACCCGCAACGATTCTCCCATCGAGAACGTTCCACTTCACCTCCTAGACCGTCAGTCCAATTATTGCAGATGACCAGTTCGGGGACGCTTACACTGCCCTCTGCTGTAACTTCTACTGTCGAGAGATGACACTCGTCGAGCCGCAGTTAAGCCTGTTGGCAGGCGACTGTCAGCCTCGTGTCACAGCTTCAGTGAGCAGCCTGCACAAAGATGATGTCACTTTGACTGCTAGCCCACTCACTGCTGTATGGTGTATGCTATTACGACCTCCAGATGTTTCGTTGAGTCGTCCCTGTCACGACTCACTCCACACTCGCCAGCAGTGACAGTACTAGTCGAGGAATGTCCTCCTGAGTCACTTGCCAGTCCTGTCCTGTTGCGACTACTGATGACGCCTCACTCAAGGGCACCAGCAGGTTGTGCCCCAGGTTGAGTGACCCCTGCAGCGACTATTACGATGTCTGCTTCACCTCCCAGAGGAGACCGTTCCCTGTTACATTACAGCTCAGTCGCAGCTATGTCTCCCGTGTTGCAGTATGTATCCAGACGCAGGAAGGCGTGCAGTGCTGCATCAATGCTCACTGCCTTAGACCACGAAGCACACCGTTTTTTTCTTCCCTCTCTGGAGGAAGTTTTTTTTTCTATGTCCATATGTATATGTATTTTTCTTTTGTGTTCTGTGACCTGTTCTTGCGAGAGAGAGACCAGAGTTTTTTTACTGCCATTCATGGTTGGGACGACCATGGGTGCATGACCGAGCGATGTAGACAGCCTGACTGTCTGCATAGACAGCCCATGCTGTCTGCCAGCTGAGTTCATATTTCGCGCCATGCTAGTTCCCATAGTTTCCGCCAGAGGGCAAGCCTGTAGGCATACCCATGTGAGTCTGCCTCTCCCTCAGTTGGCGCCCAGTCTTCTCTCAGACAAGGCCTAACTCCTCTCCCTCACAAGGCATGGCCCACCCGGGCCATGGCCACAGACACACAGCTTGTGTACCCTGCCCTTTATTACAAATAAAGTAAGAAGCCTCGAAGCCTTATCATTTCAACCACACCTCCAAGAAAACCCCAAATATCGTCGTTATACAGGGGTCAACGCCCTGTGGCCCGGTCTGTGACCAGGGCTCATGTTGGATCAGAGCCTGATCAACCAGGCTGTTACTGCTTGCCGCACACAGTCCAACATACGAACCACAGCCTAGCTGGTCAGGTACCGACTTTAGGTGCCTGTCCAGTGCCTGCTTGAAGACAGCCAGGGGTTTGTTGGTAATCCCTCTGATGTATGCTGGGAGGCAGTTGAATCGTCTTGGGCCCCTGACACTTATTGTGTTGTCTCTCAACGTTCTAGTGGCACCCCTGCTTTTCATTGGGGGGATGTTACATCGCCTGCCGAGTCTTTAGCTTTCGTAGGGAGTGACTCTCGTGTGCAAGTTTGGTATTAATCCCTTGAGAATTTTCCATGTGTATATAATAACGTATCTCTCCTGCCTGCGTTCTAGGGAGTACAGGTTTAGGAACTTGAAGCATTCCCAGTAATTGAGGTGGTTTATTGCAGTTATGCATGCCGTGAAGGTTCTCTGCACATTTTCTAGTCAGCAATTTCACCTGCCTTGAAAGGTGCTGTTAGTGTGCAGCAATATTCCAGCCTAGATAGAACAAGCGACCTGAAAAGTGTCAACATGGGCTTGGCATCCCTGGTTTTAAAGGTTCTCATTATCCATCTTGTCATTTTTCTAGCAGATGCGATTGCTATGGTGTTATGGTCCTTGAAGGTGAGATCCTCTGACATGATCACTCCCAGGCCTTTGACCTTAGGTTTTCGCTCTATTGAGTGGTTGGAATTTGTTTTGTACTCCAATGAGATTTTAATTTCCTCACGTTTTCCATATCTGAGTAATTGAAATTTCTCATCATTGAACTTCTTATTGTTTTCTGCAGCCCATTTAAAGATTTGGTTTATGTCTGTTTGGAGTCTTGCAGTGTCTTCAACGGTGGACACTGTCGTACAGATTCGGGTGTCATCTGCAAAGGAAGACACGGCATTGTGGCTTATATCCCTGTCTATGTCCGATATGAGGATGAGGAACAGGATGGGAGCGAGTACTGTGCCTTGTGGAACAGAGCTTTTCACCGTAGCCGCCTCAGACTTTACTCTGTTGACTACTACTCCTTGTGTTCTACTTGTTACGAAATTATAGATCCATCTACCAACTTTTCCTGTTATTCCTTTATCACGCATTTTGTGTGCTATTACACCATGGTCACACTTGTCAAAGGCTTTTGCAAAGTCTGTGTATATAACATCTGCATTCTGTTTGTCTTCTAGAGCATCCAGAACCTTGTCGTAGTGGTCCAGTAGTTGGGACAGACAGGAGCGACCTTCTCTAAACCCATGCTGCCCTGGGTTGTGTAATTGATGGGTATCTAGATGAGTGGTGATCATACTTCTTAGAACCCTTTCAAAGATTTTTATGATATGGGACGTTAGCGCTATTGCTTTACTGCCCCCTTTGTGGAGTGGGGCTATGTCTGTTGTTTTTAGTAACTGTGGGACGACCCCAGCGTCCATGCTCCCTCTCCATAGGATGTTAAAAGCACGTGATAGGGGCTTCTTGCAGTTCTAGATGAACACGGAGTTCCATGAGTCTGGGCCTGGAGCGGAGTGCATGGCCATGTCATTTTTTGCCTTTTCGAAGTCATTTGGCGTGAGAGTAATGTCAGACAGGCATGCGTCTGCCAAGTTCTGTGGCACTCTCATAAAAAAAACATTTAGGTCTTCGACTTTCAGTCTGGTTAGCGGCTCGCTAAAAACTGAGTCATACTGGGACTTTAGTAACTCACTCATTTCCTTGCTGTCATCTGTGTAGGACCCATCCCGCTTATGGAAGATTCTAAAGAAAAATTGCAAAGGTTAGTGGACGAATTTGGGAGGTTGTGTAAAGGTAGAAAGTGGAAAGTGAACATAGGTAAGAGAAAGGTGATGAGGGTATCAAACGATTTAAATAAATAAAAATTGGATATCACATTGGAGAGGGATTATGGAAGAAGTGAATGTTTTCAGATATTTGGGAGTTGACTTGTCAGCGGATGGGTTTATGAAGGATGAGGTTAACCATAGATTTGATGAAGGAAAAAAGGTGAGTGGTGCGTTGAGGTATCTGCTGCGGAGACAAAAACGTTATCCATGGAGGCAAAGAAGGGAATGTACGAAAGTATAGTGGTACCAATTCTGCAGTGAGGAGGCGGCTGGAGGCAGTAGAGATGTCCTGTCTAAGGGCAATGTGTGTTGTAAATATTATGCAGAAAATTCGGAGTGGGGAAATTAGGAGGAAGTGTGGAGTTACTAAAAGTATTTGTCAGAGGGCTGAAGAGGGGTTGTTAAGGTGGTTTGGTCATTTAGAGAGAATGGATCAAAGTAGAATGACTTGGAGAGCGTATAAATCTGTAGGGGAAGGAAGGCAGGGTAGGGGTCGTCCCCGAAAAGGTTGGAGGGAGGGGTAAAGGAGGTTTTGTGGGTGAGGGGCTTGGACTTCCAGCAAGCATGTGTGAGCGTGTTAGATAGGAGTGAATGGAAACAAATGGTTTTAGGGACTTGTCGAGCTGTTGGAGTGTGAGCAGGGTAATATTTTGTGAAGGGATTCAGGGAAATTGATTTAGTTGGACTTGAATCCTGGAAATGGGAAGTACAATGCCTGCACTTTAAAGGAGGGGTCTGGGATAGTGACAGTTGGGAGGGACTTATTCTCAGCTGTCGTATCTGAGTGCCTCTGCAAAGAGAGTTATTATGTATGAGTAAGGTGAAAGTGTTGAATGATGAAAGTATTTTCTTTTTTGGGATTTTCTTTCTTTTTGGGTCACCCTGCCTCAATGGGAGATGGCCGGTTGTTGAAAAAAAAAATATGCAATAACTTTAAAACACCTGAAATTTTGGAAAGTTTTCAGACATAATAGAAAGATGTCCTTCGATTACGGAGAATGTAAACAAACCATGTGGGGCGTCCCGTATTAGAAAGACGGGGAGCTGTGTAGTGAGTTTTTGTCATAATTTTAAATTGCCATATTAGAAGAATGCTGTAAGGTGAAACGCCGTAAAGCGGGGCCTACTCTAAACACCCATATTAGGGATGTATCGGATGTGAAAAATTTAGATATCCGGTATGCAGATGTGTATATGGATGTTTTACTCATTTTACGGATGTGAATGCGGATGCGGATGTAAGAAATTGTGCGGATGTTCCACGGATTTTGGATGCGGATGTATATACGGATATCTGTTTGCTGTGAAATACGGATGCGGATGCAGATACGGATGTAAGAAATTGTGTGGATGTTCCGCAGATGCGGATGCAGATGCAGATGCAAATATCCGATACATCACTAACCCATATATTACACCACATATACACCCATATATTACACCACATATACTCCCATATATTACACCACATATACACCCATATATTACACTACATATACACCCATATATTACACCACATATACACCCATATATTACACCACATATACACCCATATATTACACCACATACACCCATATATTACACCACATATACACCCATATATTACACCACATATACACTATGCATTGGGAATTGATTGCAAGATTGTTATAATCCACAATTTAAGATCACCACCATATCACTGCACATCAATACCATCATCACTCACTATATTACGTGTGATGATAGATCAACAGTTGTCAGCTCTCCAAGCCTCTCTCTTAACTTATTTATTTTTTTATTAAATTTTTATAATTCAATTTTCAAGGTATTTTCACTTTTTCCCTGTAGTATATGGGTACACAACTCCTCAGCACAGCCTCTCCTCACTTACCGACGCACTCGTTTACCGACAACTCAAAGTTATGACGGGCTCTTGCCGTTTGAGAACTTGGGTCATGAAAAAGGGAAGCATGGTGTCTCAGCGTCAAGCATCTCAATCTCCTTCCTACAGCCACTCAGTACAATAGCTTTCACTGTCTCCAAGACTACATATTTGTACAAATTTGTACTTTATTGTGCACCCCATAGTACAAGATAGAGTTAGAAGTGCAGCAGCACTTGGAGGAAAAACAAGAGGAAAACAGAAGTACAAAAGAGGTTCACAGTAAAGGGGTTAGCTAGTAAGTAAGTAAGTTTATTCAGGTATACACAAATAGTTACATAGATTATCATACATAGCAGCATATGTGTAGAGAACCTAGGATAACCCAAAAAAAAGTCAGAGTGACTTATTTCCATTGGGGTGTTTGTCTGTGTGTTTATATTCTCTGTGTCTCGTGGCAGGTTAAGAAATTATTAAAGTCAGTGAACAAGGTAGTATGTCGATAGTAATAATAATAATAATAATAATAATAATAATAATAATAATAATAATAATAATAATAATAATAATAATAATAATAATAATTGATAATCGCTCTGGAATGCTTTAAATGTCAGTTACGATACCTATGCTAAATATGACATAAAAGCACTCCAGAGCGATTATTTATTATTATTATTAATTATTATTATTATTACCATCGATATACCTTGTTCACTAAAAGATCAGTAGTTAGACTGTTGGGTTTAGTCCTGACTCTTTCTCTTCTCCTTCAGCTCTTCCTCTCACCGGCTATTCATCGTCTGTCCCCACTTCCCCCTCGCCCCTAGTGGGTCCTTACCTGTGAGTCTGAACTGAACTGAAAATACCTTGTTCACTGAGTTAAATATTTTCTTAAGCTGCCATGAGAGACACAGAGAATGTAAACACACAGACGAACACACCAACTAACCCCTTTACTGTGAACTTCTTTTGTACTTCCACTCTTTGTACTACTTCTTCCTCTTTGTACAATAAATACTCACCTCTCACCCTTAATTAGGACTACAAATATTTTAAGGTAAGTAATAAGTGTACTGTATATGCATTGTATGCTACAATAAATACTACTCGCCTCTTACATTAAAAAGAATAAAGAATAAAGATTTTATTTCTTTGCAAAGGTTATAATGTGTAATTAAAATTTTGATTTGTTAAGTACAAAGAAAACCACTATCATGCCGAGGCATTTCGGGCAGACTAATCTTAGTACATAATAACTACTTAAGTCTAGACAAGATAAGAGTGCTTAACTTTTTAATAAATCTTTATTTTATCTTAATACTAATGCGAGGTTTACCTGGAGAGGGTTTCGGGGGTCAATGCCCCCCCGGCTCGGTCTGATACCAGGCCTCATGGTGGATCATGGTCTGATCAACCAGGCTGTTACTGCTGGCCACACGCAAACTGACGTACTAACCACAGCCTGGTTGATCAGGAACTGACTAGGTGCCTGTCCAGTGCCTTCTTTAAGACAGCCAGGGGTCTATTGGTAATCCCCCTTATGTATGCTAGGCGGCAGTTGAATACTCTTGGGCCCCGGACACTTATTGTGTTGTCTCTCAATGTACTCATGGCACTCCTGCTTTTCATTGGGGGAATGTTGCATCTCCTGCCGAGTCTTTTGCTTTCATAGGGAGTGATTTTCATGTGCAGGTTTGGTACCAATCCCTCCAGGACCTTCCAAGTGTATACTGTCATGTATCTCTCTCGCCTGCGTTCCAGGGAATACTGATCAAGGACCTTCAACCGTTCCCAGTAATTTAGGTGCTTTATCATACTTGTGTGCCGTGAAAGTTCTTTGTACACTCTCCAGGTCTGCAGTGTCGCCAGCCTTGAAGGGGGTTGTTAGTGTACAGCAGTATTCCAGCCTAAAGAGAACAAGCGATTTGAAGAGAATCATCATTAAAATTAAAATTAAAATTATTTATTTCCTTGTAAAGCTTACAATGTTTGGTTTACATGTTATAAAAATGTCTATTACAAAAGATGGCCACTAGCATGCCTAGGCATTTCAGGCATGCCTAGGCATTTCGGGCATGCCTAGACATTTCGGGCAGACTAATATTAATTCTTAATCTAAATTGATTTATGTCATGGGGCAGTACATTTGAACATACATTTTTAGATTTACAATATTCAGATAGATTTGAACATTCATTTTTAGATTTACAATATGGATTTGGCATCCCTAGTTTTGAAGGTTCTTATTATCCATCCTATCATTTTCCTAGCAGATGCGGTAGATACATTGTTGTGGACTTTGAAGACGAGATACTCTGACATTATCACTCCCAGGTCCTTCACATTACTTTTTTCTTTATTGTATGGTTAGAATTTGTCATATACCCTGATACATTTTTAATTTCAGAAAGTTTTCCATATCTGAGTAGTTGAAATATTTCCTCGTTGAACTTCATATTGTTTTCAGTGGCCCATTTGAAGATTTGGTTGATGTCCGCTTGGAGTCTTGCAGTGTCTTCGATGGAGGTCACTGTCATGGCAATCCGGGTGTCATCCACAAGGGAAGACACAGAGCTATGGCTTACATCTCTGTCTATGTCAGAAAGGAGGATGAGGAATAGAATGGGAGTGAGTACTTTGCCTTGTGGAACAGAGCCTTTCACCGTAGCTGCCTGGGACTTTACTCTGTTTACTATTACTCTTTGTGTTCTATTTGTCAGGAAGTTATAGATCCATCTATCAACTTTTCGTGTTATTCCATTATCACGCATTTTGTGAGCTATTGCATCATGGTCACATTTGTCGAAAGCTTTTGCAAAGTCTGTGTATACTACATCTGTATTTTGTTTATCTTCTACAGCATCCAGGACCTTGTCATAGTGGTCCAGTAGCTGGGACAGGCAGGAGCGACCTGCTCTAAACCCGTGTTGCCCTGGGTTGTGTAACTGATGGGTATCTAGGTGGTTGGCGATCTTGCTTCTTAGAACCCTCTCAAAGATTTATATGATATGGGATGTTAGTGGCATCGGTCTGTACTTTGCAAATGCTTTACTGCCACCTTTGTAGAGTGGGACTATGTCTGTTGGTTTTAGTGTGTATGGGATGACCCCTGTGTCCATGCTCCCTCTCCATAGAATGCTGCAGGAGCTTCTTCCAATTCTTGATGAACACGGAGTTCCACGAGTCTGGGCCTGGGGCAGTGTATGGGCATGTCATTTATTGCCTTTTCAAAGTCTTGTGGAGTTAAAATAATATCTGAGATTTTTTAAATGACCAAATTTTGGGTTTCGTAGTCAGAGAGGTAGTAAAGGTGGAGGTTTATTAGAATAATAATCATGAAGATGCACATAATAAAAACAATATTACAATTAATGGTTCAAACAATAATATTTCATGGATTGGCAGATGTTTAATAGACTAGATGTCATATAATATTTATGAGAGTTGCTTCCAACTGATTAGAAGTTGTTTTGGTTGGTTTGGTTAGTATTGAGAGATGAGATAATTTTTAAGCATAGCCCTAAATTTGAATGCAGTATACCTGGAGAGGGTTTCGGGGGTCAACGCCCCCCCGGCCAGGTCTGAGATCAGGCCTCGTGGTGGATCAGGGTCTGATCAACCAGGCTGTTACTGCTGCCCACACGCAAACTGACGTATGAACTGCAGCCTGGCTGGTCAGGTACTGACTTTAGGTGCCTGTCCAGTGCCTTGAAGATAGCCAGGGGTCTATTGGAAATCCCCAATATATATGCTGGGAGGCATTTATTGTGTTGTCTCTCAGTGTACTCGTGGCGCCTCTGCTTTTCATTTGGGGAATGTTGCATCTCCTGCTGAGTCTTTTGCTTTCATGGGGAGTGATTTTCGTGTGCAAGTTTGGTACTAATCCCTCTAGGATTTTCCAAGTGTATATTATCATGTATCTTTCTCGCTTGCATTCCAGGGAATACAAATCAAGGGACTTCAACCTTTCTCAGTAATTTAGGTGCTTTATCGTACTTATGTGTGCCGTGAAAGTTCTTTGTACACTCTCCAGGTCAGCAATTTCACCTGACTTGAAGGGGGCAGTTAGTGTACAGCAGTATTCCAACCTAGAGAGAACAAGCGATCTGAAGAGAATCGTCATGGGCTTGGCGTCCCTAGTTTTGAAGGTTCTCATTACCCATCCTATAATTTTTCTAGGAGATAAGGTAGATACATTGTTGTGGTCTTTGAATGTGAGATCCTCTGACATTATCACTCCCAGGTCCTTCACATTACTTTTCCTTTACCAGTTCAGGTAGTGAAATCCAGATCTTCGGGCTCTTTATGTGCATTGCATTTTTGCATAGTGCGAGACTGACGCTAGGGATGTCGAAGAATGCCTTGTTACTTGTATTGTGACTGAACGTTCTGTTGTAGCTATCAGGGAGAAATTTAAGGGGAGGGTTTATATTGGAGTTTAATGTTCTTTATATATAGTAGGCGCAATAATATGAGTATGTCTCGTATATTTAGTAGGTTCATTCTTTTGAAAAGTGGTGGGGTGTGCTGTCTGGCACAGGAGTTGATAATCATCTGCACAGCAGATTTTTTTTGGGTTATTAAAGGTTTAAGGTGGTTGATCCCCAGGCAGAAATACCATAGATGAGGTAGGGATATATTTAAGAGTGGTATGGTATTATGCCAATACATCACCTTTATCATTAATATATAAACTAATTGTTAAATTCTTAAACTAATTGTTAAATTCTTAAACTAATTGTTAAATTCTTAAATGTTAGAATTTCAGTACCTCAATTTTATAAACCTAGTTAATCACTACAATTACCTAACCTTACTATCAGTATAATCATTGTGTCGCTATTGAGTAAGACCTATCATAAGACTGCCTGAAAAGCCTAGGCATACCTAGGCATATTATTGGCCATCTTGTAATATCTACTTCATAAAATGTATAATATAAGTACACCCCACTTTGAATTTGAATTTGAATTTGAGTGTCGTTTGGGGTACATAGTATCGTATCTTGGAAAGGATGCCTACTGATTTGGAAATTTTCTTGGATATTTGTTGGATTTTGGAATGAAATTTATGATTACAGTCAAGGAGAAAACCTAGAAATTTACCCTCAGTGTGTCTTGTAATAGGGGAACCATTTATCGATAAATTAAGTTGGATATTTAAGGCTATTTAAAGAAAATAGAAGCAGCAAGTAAGAGAGAGATGAAGGTTTATAAACTAAGCGAGGAGGCAGTTAGGGTAAGATATAAACACATATTGGAGGATAGATGGGCTAGTGAGAGTATAAGCAATGGGGTCAAAGATGTATGGGGTAGGTTTAAGAATGTAGTGTTAGAGTGTTCAGCAGAAGTTTGTGGTTACAGGAAAGTGGGTGCGGGAGGGAAGAAGAGCGATTGGTGGAATGATGATGTAAAGAGAGTAGTAAAGGAGAAAAGGTTAGCACATGAGAGGTTTTTACAAAGTAGAAGTGATGCAAGGAGGGAGGAGTATATGGAGAGAAAAAGAGAGGTTAAGAGAGTGGTGAAGCAATTTAAAAAGACAGAAAATGTGAAAGTGGGTGAGATGTTTTCATTTTGTTGAAAATAAGAAAAAGTTTTGGAGTGAGATTAATAAGTTGAGAAAGCCTAGGGAACGAAAGGATTTGATAGTTAAAAATAGGAGAGGAGAGTTATTAAATGGAGAGTTAGAGGTATCGGAAAGATGGAGGGAATATTTTGAGGAGTTGTTAAATGTTGATGAAGACAGGGAAGCTGTGATTTCGTGTATAGAGCAAGGAGGAATAACATCTTGTAGGAGTGTGGAAGAGCCAGTTGTGAGTGTGGGGGAAGTTCATGAGGCAGTGGGTGGAATGAAAAGAGGTAAGGCAGCTGGGATTGATGGGCTAAAGATAGAAATGTTAAAAGCAGGTGGGGATATAGTATTGGAGTGGTTGGTGCTCGTATTTAATAAATGTGTGGAAGATGGTAAGGTGCCTAGGGATTGGCAGAGAGTATGCATAGTTCCTTAGTAAAAAAGGCAAAGGGGACAAAAGAGAGTGCAAAAATTATAGGGGAATAAGTCTGTCGAGAATATCTGGTAAAATGTATGGTAGAGTTATTATTGAAAGAATTAAGAGTAAGACGGAGAGCAGGATAGCAGATGAACAAGGAGGTTTTAGGAAAGGTAAGGGGTGTGTAGACCAAGTGTTTACAGTGAAACATATAAGTGAACAGTATTTAGATAGGGGTAAAGAGGTTTTTATGGCATTTATGGATTTGGAAAAGGCGTATGATAGGGTGGATAGGGAGGCAATGTGGCAGATGTTGCAAATGTATGGAATAGGAGGTAGGTTACTGAAAGCAGTGAAGAGTTTTACGAGGATAGTGAGGCTCAGGTTAGAGTATGTAGGAGAGAGGGAGATTATTTCCCAGTGAAAGTAGACCTTAGACAAGGATGTGTGATGTCACCATGGTTTAATATATTTATAGATGGAGTTGTAAGAGAAGTGAATGCTCAGATGTTGCCAAGAGGTGTGGGGTTAAAAGATAAAAAATGTAACACAAAGTGGGAGTTGTCACAGTTGCTCTTTGCTGATGACACTGTGCTTTTTGGAGGTTCTAAAGAGATGTTGCAGAGGTTGGTGGGTAAGTTTGATAGGGTATGTAAAAGAAGAAAATTAAAAGTGAATATAGGAAAGAGTAAAGTGATGAGGATCAAAAGATTAGGTGATGAAAGATTGGATATCAGATTGGAGGGAGAGAGTATGGAGGAGGTGAATGTATTCAGATATCTGGGAGCAGACGTGTCAGCAGATGGGTCTATGAAAGATGAGGTGAATCATCAAATTTATGAGGGAAAAAAGGTGAATGGTGCACTTAGGAGTCTGTGGAGACAAAGAACTTTGTCCATGGAAGCAAAGAGGGGAATGTATGAGAATATAGTTATACCAATGCTCTTATATGGGTGTGAAGCATGGGTGGTGAATGTTGCAACAAGGAGAAGGCTGGAGGCAGTGGAGATGTCATGTCTGAGGGCAATGTGTGGTGTGAATATAATGCAGAGAATTCGTAATTTGGATATTAGGAGGAGGTGCAGGATTACCAAAACTGTTATCCAGAGGGCTGAGGAGGGGTTGTTGAGGTGGTTCGGACATGTAGAGAGAATGGAACAAAATAGAATGACTTAGAGAGTGTATAAATCTGTAGTGGAGGGAAGGCGAGGTAGGGGTCGTTCTAGGAAAGGTTGGAGGGAGGGTTTAAAGGAGTTTTTGTTTGTGATATGGACTTGGACTTCCAGCAAGCATGTGTGAGCATGTTAGATAGGAGTGAATGGAAGCAAATGATTTTTAGGACTTGACATGCTGTTGGAGTGTGAGCAAGGTAACATTTATGAAAGATTTAGGGAAACCGGCAGGCCAGACTTGAGTCCTGGAGATGAGAAGTACAGTATCTGCACTCTGAAGGAAGGATGGCCGATGTGTTAATAAAAAATATAAAAAATATATTTAAGGCTCTGTTTCCAAACAGCATGATGAATGTTTTGTCTATATGTACATATAAAATCTTTTATATAATAAGCCTATCCTCACCTATCTAGCTGGGAGAGCTGTCAAGTGTAGTAAGATGACCACCACCACCGTGAAGATCTGTGTAGTCTGCAGAAAGGGTAAGGGACAATAGCAGGCCTGGATTGCTTGCAATCTCTGTGGTCAATGGTCCCATGGTATATGCAGGGATTTTAAACCAGCAACCACACTTGATTTAAACTCAGAGAGATGTTTTTGGGTCTGCCCAAACGAGATACACCTGTATGAGAAAATTACATCTATATTAAAAGACAAGAACACCATTAAAAGATCCTTCTTGAAAGACGTGTCAGTATGGTATGACAGCTGGGAAAATAAGATGGGTGGTTTGGACGGGGCTGTCTTGAACGACAGCGCTCCTGAGGGTGCTAGTGTTGTCTTGGAGGACAGTGCTCCTAAGGGTGCTAGTGTTGTCCTGGAGGACAGTGCTCCTGAGGGTGCTAGTGTTGTCCTGGAGGACAGTGAACCAAAAGGGGATATTGGCCCTGGTGATGAATCAAGTAAAGACAACGATATTCAAATCACAGAGGAACAAAATAGCAATACTGCTGGAGATGCAAGAAAAGAGAATGAAGCCTCAGGGAACAGTGTTGACACATTACCAGCAAAACCTGGTGGAAGCAATGATATCCATACAGGGGGGATAGGTAGGGGGGAAATATAAAAAAAATGCACCAGCAGCGAATGGAGCTACAATAAATCCTAGCAAACAGAATTCCAATCTATGCAAATTCTATGCCTTGGGTATCTGCAGGCATGGTATATCTGGTAAAACAGGTGGGACATGCACCTTTGACCATCCCAAAAAAATGCCGCACCCACATGGCAACAGGAGAGTGCAACTTTCCCTCCTGTAACTTATTTCACCCAGAAATGTGTCACTCATCAATCCATGAAAGAAAATGCTACAACGCATACTGCCAGGCACATCATCTAAAGGAAACAAGAAGGCACAGACCAGCCAGACTATATGAAACAAAAGAGGGGAGCCATAACCTCTCCAGGGAAAGAGGTTTTTTAGGGCCAGGAGGGAAAAAAGTCTGGCAAGAAATGACAATAATCCTACACCAACTGAAAACGCTTCTGGAGCAGAGGCACGGACATTGGCCTCCACTACAGAACAACAGATATTACAGCCAGAAAAAAAAAAAACTAAATTCCACCAATATAACGACATTTGTCTTTGCAAACATACAGGGTCTAAAGCCATCAAAAAACAACAAAATTCCTTACATCAAGGGACTGCTCACGGAGTCAAATGCAATGCAATATTTGCAGCATTCACAGAGACCCACACAAAGGATCATTATGACAACGAAATATGGATCCCATGTTATAACCTATTCAGATGCGACAGACTAAACAGGCAACAAGGGGGGGGGGGTTGACCTGTACGACACAGCATCGCTCATTTTCTCAGAACAACTAAACACCTCAAATGATGTAGTTGAAATTTTGGCGGTAAAGACTGAAAACCAAAACCTTGTCATTGTGGTGGTATACAAGCCTCCAGACGCAACTTCCCAGCAATTCCAGGAGCAGCATTTGAAAACTGACCACTGTCTGGAAAATCTCCCAACTTCTGCCCCAAACATCTTACTACTAGGAGATTTCAACTTGAGTCACCTAAAATGGAGGACTATAGCAAACAATGCTTTAGCAGAGATCACCCCAGGAGGCAGCGCAGATGAAAATTCACACACACACGAACTATTATATCTCTGCACCAAATTCACCTTAAACCAGCAAATATTAGAGCCTACAAGACTAGAAAATACACTGGACCTCATCTTCACTAAAAAAAAGACGATCTGATACCTAATATAACCGTATCAAAGACAATACACTCAGATGACAACATAATAGAGGTACAGACATGTATGCACAGGGCTCCTGACCAGCAAAATGTGATCAGTTTACCTGGAGAGAGTTCCGGGGGTCAACGCCCCCGCGGCCCGGTCTGTGACCAGGCCTCATGGTGGATCAGAGCATGATCAACCAGGCTGTTAATGTTGGCCGCACGCAGTCCGACGTACGAACCACAGCCCGGCTGGTTAGGTATTGACTTTAGGTGCCTGTCCAGTGCCTGCTTGAAGACAGCCAGGGGTCTATTGGTAATCCCCCTTATGTATGCTGGGAGGCAGTTGAACAGTCTTGGGCCCCTGACACTTATTGTGTTGTCTCTCAACGTGCTAGTGGCACCCCTACTTTTCATTGGGTGGATGTTGTATCGTCTGCCGAGTCTTTTGCTTTCGTAGGGAGTAACTCTCGTGTGCATGTTTGGTACTAATCCCTCTAAGATTTTCCAAGTGTATATAATAATGTATCTCTCCCGCCTGCGTTCTAGGGAGTACAGGTTTAGGAACTTCAAGCGTTTCCAGTAATTGAGGTGGTTTATCGCAGTTATGTGTGCTGTGAAGGTTCTCTGCACATTTTCTAGTTCAGCAATTTCACCCGCCTTGAAAGGTGCAGTTAGTGTGCAGCAATATTCCAGCCTAGATAGAACAAGCGACCTGAAAAGTGTCATCATGGGCTTGGCATCCCTGGTTTTGAAGGTTCTTATTATCCATCCTGTCATTTTTCTAGCAGATGCGATTGCTAAAGTGTTATGGTCCTTGAAGGTGAGATCCTCTGACATGATCACTCCCAGGTCTTTGACATTAGTTTTTTGCTCTATTGTGTAATTGGAAAATGTTTTATACTCCGATGAAATTTTAATTTCCTCACGTTTTCCATATCGGATTAATTGAAATTTCTCATCGTTGAAATTCATATTGTTTTCTGCAGCCCATTAAGGATTTGGTTGATGTCTGCTTGGAGTCTTGCAGCGTCTTCAATGGTGGACACTGTCATGCAGATTCGGGTGTCATCTGCAAAGGAAGACACGGCACTGTGGTTTATATTGCTCTCTATGTCCGATATGAGGATGAGGAACAAGATGGAGCGAGTACTGTGCCTTGTGGAACAGAGCTTTTCACTGTAGCTGCCTCAGACTTTACTCTGTTGACTACTACTCTTTGTGTTCTATTTGTTAGGAAATTATAGATCCATCTGCCATCTTTTCCTGTTATTCCTTTATCACGTATTTTGTGTGCTATTACACCATGGTCACACTTGTCAAAGGCTTTTGCAAAGTCTGTGTATATAACATCTGCATTCTGTTTGTCTTCTAGAGCATCCAGGACCTTGTCGTAGTGGTCCAGTAGTTGGGACGGTCCAGTAGTTGGGACAAACAGGAGCGACCTGCTCTAAACCCATGCTGGTTTGGGTTCTGTAATTGATGGGTATCTAGATGAGTGGCGATCTTGCTTATTAGAACCCTTTCAAAGATTTTTATGATATGGAATGTTAGCGCTATTGGTCTGTAGTTCTTTGCCAATGCTTTACTGCCCCCGTTGTGGAGTGGGGCTATGTCTGTTGTTTTTAGTAACTGCGGGACGACCCCAGTGTCCATGCTCCCTCTCCATAGGATGTTAAAAGCAGGTGATAGGAGCTTCTTGCAGTTCTTGATGAACTCGGAGTTCCATGAGTCTGGGCCTGGAGCGGAGTGCATGGGCGTGTCATTTATCGCCTCTTCGAAGTCATTTGGCGTCAGGACAATGTCAGATAGGTTTGAGTCTATCAAGTTCTGTGGCACTCTCATAAAAAAATCATTTAGGTCTTCGACTTTCAATCTTGTTAGCGGCTCACTAAAAACTGAGTCATACTGGGACTTTAGTAGCTCACTCATTTCCCTGCTGTCATCTGTGTAGGACCCATCCCGTTTAAGTAGGGGCCCAATACTGGATGTTGTTCTCGACTTTGATTTGGCATAAGAAAAGAAATATTTTGGGTTTCTTTCAATTTCATTTATGGCTTTTAGTTCTTCCCGCGTTTCTTGATTCTTGTAAGATTCCTTTAGTTTTAGTTCGATGTTTGCTATTTCTCTGACCAGTGTCTCCCTTCGTATTTCAAATATATTGGCCTCTTGTAGCCGCTCTGTTATTCTTTGCCTTCGCCTGTATAGGGAGCGCCTCTCTCTTTCTAGTTTACATCTTCTCCTTCTTTTCCTTAAGGGAATTTGCCTTGAGCACACCTCAAGTGCCACAGAGTTAATTTGTTCTAGACATAGGTTAAGATCCGTGATGCTTAGGCTGTCTTCCCAGTTTATATCATTTAGGACTTGGTTTACTTGGTCCCACCTTATGTTTTTGTTAGTGAAGTTAAATTTGGTGAAGGCTCCATCGCGACTGATCACATTTTGTCGGTCTGGTGCCCCCCGCATACATGTCTGGACCTCTATTATATTGTGATCTGAGTATATTGTTTTTGATATGATGACATTTCGTATCAGATCATCATTGTTAATGAAGATGTGGTCCAGCGTATTCTCCAATCTTGTAGGCTCTATTAATTGCTTGTTTAAGGTGAATTTGGTGCAGAGATTTAAAAGCTCGTGTGTGTGTGCTAGTTTTCATCTGAGCTGCCTTGTGGTGTTATCTCTGCTACCACATTATTTGCAATATTCCTCCATTTTAGGTGCCTTAGGTTGAAGTCCCCCAGGAGCAAGATGTTGGGGGCAGGAGCTAGAAGGTTTTCCAGACAGTGGTCAATTTTCAGAAGCTGTTCCTGGAATTGTTGGGACGTTGCATCCGGAGGCTTGTATACAACTACGATGACCAGGTTTTGATTCTCGATCTGCTAAAACTTCAACTATATCATTTGAGGCATTTAGTAGTTCTGAGCATTTAAGTGACTCTGTGATATACAGGCCAACCCCTTCCCCTCCATTTTGGCTGCTCACTCTGTCACATCTGTATAGTATGTAGCCCAGGATCCATATTTCATTGTCAAGTGATCCTTTATATGGGTCTCTGTGAGAGCCGCAAACATTGCATTTGACTCTGTAAGCAGTCCACGAATGTAAGGTATTTTGTTGTTTGTCGCTGGCTTTAGACTCTGTATATTTGCAAAGATTAATGTCGTCGGATTTGTGGTATTGGTGGTACCAGTGCACTAGAACCATCTGGTGCACTGTCTTTCATGTCTGTATTCTTACTTGTACTGTCCTCCAAGACAGCACCAGTCCCAGGAGTAACAGCCCCATCTGCCCAACTCCTTTTATTTTCCCAGCTGTTATACAAGGCTGTCATGTTTTCCGAGAAGGATATTTTTTTGTTAGTGTTCCAGTCTTTTGGTATAGATGTAATTTTCTCCCAAAGGTGCCTCTCACTTGGGCAGACCCACAAAATATTTTCCTGGTATAATATCAATGGTGGTTGATTGCTTAAGTTCTATACATGACCAATGGGACTATTGTAAACATAAAGTGCATGCAATCCAAGTGAAACCTCACCTGTTACTCTTGGCGCAGATTACAAAAGTTTGCGTGATGGTAGTATATGCAGTGGATTGATATATATAATTTTTTAGATAATTTATAGTTTCAGAATCCCATGTAACAATCTTTAATCCCGGTATTCCATAACAGTTCTCCTGGGTAGGCTGGCTAGGTAAAAGTCCACTACAAAAGTATTTTGTTTTATATCCTAGTATATATACTGTAGCTTGACATATATATATTTTTTACAATTATATATTTCAGTATCCCATACAACAAACTTTCCTCCTCGTATACCTGAACAGTTCTCCTGGTAGGCTGGCTAGGGTAAGAGTCTACTATAAGTATTTTGTTTTATATGTTGATATATATGATGTAATTTAACATATATACTTTTATAGAGTATAAAAATATTATTATTTGATTTGCAAGTTTGGTTTACTTGTGACTGCTGGCAGCTTCTGCAGCGTGTTGAAAGAAATTGGTGATATCTAGCAACCTTATTTTACAGCCTGAGGTTTAGACAATTTAGTCGTTCCACTGATAATTTAGGTTCACTAGGTATTTCCACTATGTATCGGTATCCAAGTCAGTTCATTATATGTGGTAACTAAAACCATCGAGTGTACACTGAAACACATGACAACACCAGGACGATTAGATTGTCCCACACTGCTACACATAAACCTAACTTTTATTACGTAGAAAATATAACATATGGAACAATTAATGATAAACATCAATGGAATAATCCAAAAAAACAAAGCCAACAAGACAACGCGATGCAGACATTACTAGACAGTGTGATGCAGACATTACCAGACAGTGTGATGCAGACATTACCAGACAGTGTGATGCAGACATTACCAGACAGTGTGATGCAGACATTACCAGACAGTGTGATGCAGACATTACCAGACAGTGTGATGCAGACATTACCAGACAGTGTGATGCAGACATTACCGACAGTGTGATGCAGACATTACAGACAGTGTGATGCAGACATTACCGACAGTGTGGTGCAGACATTACCAGACAGTGTGGTGCAGACATTACCAGACAGTGTGGTGCAGACATTACCAGACAGTGTGGTGAAGACATTAACAGACAGTGTGATGCAGACATTACCAGACAGTGTGGTGCAGACATTACCAGACAGTGTGATGCAGACATTACCGGACAGTGTGATGCAGACATTACCAGACAGTGTGATGCAGACATTACCAGACAGTGTGATGCAGACATTACGACAGGTGGATGCAGACATTACCAGACAGTGTGATGCAGACATTACCAGACATGTGATGCAGACATTACCAGACAGTGTGATGCAGACATTACCAGACAGTGTGATGCAGACATTACCAGACAGTGTGATGCAGACATTACCAGACAGTGTGATGCAGACATTACCGACAGTGTGATGCAGACATTACCAGACAGTGTGATGCAGACATTACCGGACAGTGTGATGCAGACATTACCAGACAGTGTGATGCAGACATTACCGACAGTGTGATGCAGACATTACCAGACAGTGTGATGCAGACATTACCGGACAGTGTGATGCAGACATTACCAGACAGTGTGGTGCAGACATTAACAGACAGTGTGGTGCAGACATTACCAGACATTGTGATGCAGACATTACCAGACAGTGTGATGCAGACATTACCAGACAGTGTGATGCAGACATTACCAGACAGTGTGATGCAGACATTACCAGACAGTGTGATGCAGCATGACATGTCCAGAACAGTGTGATGCAGACATTACCAGACAGTGTGATGCAGACATTACCAGACAGTGTGATGCAGACATTACCAGAAAGTGTGATGCAGACATTACCGGACAGTGTGGTGCAGACATTACCAGACAGTGTGATGCAGACATTACCAGACAGTGTGATGCAGACATTACCAGACAGTGTGATGCAGACATTACCAGACAGTGTGATGCAGACATTACCAGACAGTGTGATGCAGACATTACCAGACAGTGTGATGCAGACATTACCAGACAGTGTGGTGCAGACATTACCAGACAGTGTGGTGCAGACAGAGCAATTACCAGACAGTTGTGGTGCAGACATTGACCGACAGTGTGATGCAGACATTACCAGACAGTTGGTGCAGAATTTGACATGAGACATCAATGTGGTGCAGACATTACCAGACAGTGTGGTGCAGACATTACCAGACAGTGTGGTGCAGACATTACCAGACAGTGTGGTGCAGACATTACCAGACAGTGTGGTGCAGACATTACCAGACAGTGTGATGCAGACATTACCAGACAGTGTGATGCCTAGACAGTGTGTGCAGACATTACCAGACAGGTGTGAATTACAGACATTGACAGAATTCAGGTGATGCAGACATTCCAGACATGTGTCGACATCAGACGTGTGATGCAGACATTACGACGGTGATGCGCATTACGGACAGTGTGTGGACTTCGGACAGTGTATAGCATTACCGGACAGTGTGATGCAGACATTACCAGACAGTGTGATGCAGACATTACCAGACAGTGTGGTGCAGACATTACCGGACAGTGTGATGCAGACATTACCAGACAGCGTGGTGCAGACATTACCGGACAGTGTGATGCAGACATTACCAGACAGTGTGATGCAGACATTACCGGACAGTGTGATGCAGACATTACCAGACAGTGTGATGCAGACATTACCGGACAGTGTGATGCAGACATTACCAGACAGTGTGATGCAGACATTACCGGACAGTGTGGTACTGACATTACCAGACAGTGTGGTGCAGACATTACCAGACAGCGTGGTGCAGACATTACCGGACATTGTGATGCAGACATTACCAGACAGTGTGATGCAGACATTACCGGACAGTGTGATGCAGACATTACCGGACAGTGTGATGCAGACATTACCGGACAGTGTGATGCAGACATTACCAGACAGTGTGGTGCAGACATTCCGACAGTGGGCAGACATTACCGACATGTGATGCAGACATTACCAGACAGTGTGATGCAGACATTACCGGACAGTGTGATGCAGACATTACCGGACAGTGTGATGCAGACATTACCGGACAGTGTGATGCAGACATTACCAGACAGTGTGATGCAGACATTACCGGACAGTGTGTACGAATTACCGACAGTTGGTGCAGCATTCCGACAGCGTGGGATTACCGGACATTGTGATGGCTACCAGACATTGATGACTCGACAGTGTGATGCAGACATTACCGGACAGTGTGATGCAGACATTACCGGACAGTGTGATGCAGACATTACCAGACAGTGTGATGCAGACATTACCGGACAGTGTGGTACGACATTACCAGACAGTGTGCAGATTACGGACATTATGGACATTACCAGACAGTGTGATGCAGACATTAGAAGACAGTGTGATGCAGACATTACCAGACAGTGTGATGCAGACATTACCAGACATTGTGGTGCAGACATTACCAGACAGTGTGATGCAGACATTACCGGACAGTGTGATGCAGACATTACAAGACAGTGTGGTGCAGACATTACCAGACAGTGTGATGCAGATATTACCGGACAGTGTGATGCAGACATTACCAGACAGTGTGGTGCAGACATTACCAGACAGTGTGATGTAGACATTAGAAGACAGTGTGATGCAGACATTAGCAGACAGTGTGATGCAGACATTACCGGACAGTGTGATGCAGACATTACCGGACAGTGTGATGCAGACATTAGAATACAGTGTGATGCAGACATTACCGGACATTGTGATGCAGACATTAGAAGACAGTGTGATGCAGACATTACCGGACAGTGTGATGCAGACATTAGAAGACAGTGTGATGCAGACATTACCAGACATTGAGGTACAGATATTATAAGACAGTTTGGAACAGATGCTACAAGACACGCACGTCACTAGCCAGCACGGTGCAGAGGTCACTAGACAGCACGGTGCACACGTAATTAAACAGCACGGTGCACACGTAATTAAACAGCACGGTGCAGACGTCACTAGACAGCACGGTGCAGACGTCACTAGACAGCACGGTGAAGACGTCACTAGACAGCACGTTGCACACGTCACTAGACAGCACGGTACGGACGTCAATAGACAGCAAGGTGCATACGTCACTAAACAGCATGGTGCAGACCTCACTAGACAACACGGTGCAGACCTCACTAGACAGCACGGTGCAGACGTCACTAGACAGCACGGTGCAGACCTCACTAGACAGCACGGTGCAGTCCTCACTAGACAGCACGGTGCAGATGTTACTAGACAGCACGGTACAGACGTCACTAGACAGCACGGTGCAGACTCGACCTTCACTTATTAATACTGCCCTACACAGAGCATTAAGGTAATTAATTGCTTAAATGGACGAATGACATGTAAATTAATTTATTCCTATAAACCTATAAATATCTTTTTATATATTTACCTGCAAAAGCGAATTATCAATCAAGTGTCTTTACGAGGCACTTTGGTGTCCTTTTTTCATATATATATGTCTAAACCTTCAGTACTGACAGAGATCTTCAAGATAATTTTTTTTTAAACTGATGATGGTGTCAAGCATAATACACCTAAATATAAACTTACAACGTTTAAAGAGAGTGTAAAAAATGTGCAGTTGGCTGGGGGACTAACAGTGAAGGTTTGTTGATACAGCTACACTGACGCCACTGTGGCCAGCAACGCGGAGCTGCTCATAGTGGACGCCTTTGTTTACAATTTGAGGCAAACTTTCCTTGTGTAATAAACAACTTCTTCTTCTTCTTCTTCACGATACTTGGGGTTTATTTAGAGGTTTCTTCTCCTGGCGACGACTGCCCGATCTGTAGCTAGGTAAGGTAAGATTGGCTAGGAAACAGGACAAGTGTTTGCTGACGGGTCTTTAGTCATATGATGAGCCGCCACTGGAGCTTTTAGGTCATCTGACTGAGGCCTTCCACAGGCGTATCAGTTCACCCCTTTAAAAATTAAAAGTATCGCAATCCGAGTTGAAGTGTGCAGTCATTCTTGTTGTGATGGTTAATAATCATTATTGTCACTGGTGTTGTGTTGGTTCACTGTGAATGTTGTTCTTTTTGTTCGCTTGCTGAAATCATTTATCTTCCTCTTACTTCTGGTGATAATTTAGATAGACTGTTATACTTGTCGTGTTTAGACATTGCTCAGTTTTAAATTGTTTGCAGGAACTGTGTTGTGCTTCATATGTAATGGGAACGATCAACCTACCAAAATATTTTCAGAAATTTATAGAATTATAAGGGCGGTAAAGTTCGTTTTCTGTATGGTTCTTGCAAAGTGATCTTTAAAACAACAAATATAAAATCCTCTGTTGTTTCTGGAATATACCAATGGGTATATTCATAAATGTTACCTTGCTTATACTCCAACCATTTGTCTCCATTCGCTTTTATCTAATACACTCACGTACCCCCTCCCTCCAACCTTTTCTAGGCCGACCCCTACCCCGCCTTCCCTCCACTACAGACTTAAACAGCTTACCAACTTTTATGTACAAAAAAGCTTCACAGGTACTGTCAGCAATTATAGCAACACTATTCAATAAATCCATTGAAGCCTCTACCTTTCCATCAATTCTCAAAATAGCTAGGGTCACCCCGATCCACAAAGGAGGTGATCAAACAGACTTGAATAATTATAGACCAATTTCTAATTTACCACTGCTTTCTAAAATCTTCGAAAAATTAATTCATAGACAAATCTATTCCTACCTCGTCTCACCCAATGTACTCAACCCCTGTCAATTTGGTTTCAGGACAAACAAGAGCACAAACGATGCTATTATGCACATGTTGGAGTTAATATACACCGCACTTGAGAAGAAAGAAGTCCCACTGGGAATCTTCATTGATCTACGCAAAGCTTTTGATACAGTCGACCATGATTTACAGCTCACAAAATTAGCACACTATGGTATAAGGGGGCACCCACTCAACTACCTAAAGTCATACCTCACCAACAGAAGCCAATACGTGTACACAAATGGAGCGAACTCTTCCACACAACAAATTACAGTCGGAGTCCCTCAGGGAAGTGTCCTGGGGCCACTCCTATTCCTCATTTACATAAATGACCTACCGAATGCATCACAACTACTCAAACCCATTTTATTTGCAGATGACACAACATATGTCTTCTCTCACCCAAATCCAGTTATACTGGCCAACACTGTTAATGCATTATTGCAGAAAATATCAACATGGATGACGACTAACAAGCTTACTCTCAATACTGACAAGACCTACTTCATACAGTTTGGAAGCAAAGCCACAAATGTTCCACTTAACATAACGCTCAATGATTCACCCATCACAAGACTCACAGAGGGAAAATTCCTAGGAATCCACCTTGACAGCAGCCTTAAATTCCAAACACATATACAACAAATTTCCAAGAAAATCTCAAAGACAGTAGGCTTATTATCTAAGATACGCTACTATGTACCTCAACCAGCTCTCCTTGCACTATACCACTCACTCATCTACCCTTATCTCACTTATGGAATCTGTGCATGGGGATCAACAACATTAAATCACCTTAGACCACTCATAACCCAGCAAAAGGCTCCAGTTAGAATGATAATAAATTCCCACTCTAGACAGCATACTCCACCAATATTCAAAAGCCTAAAACTACTCACCATAAAGAACATTCACACTTATAATTGTGCCTACTACATACATAGAACTCTACATTCTAATATAAACCCTCCACTCAAAATTCTCCTCACCAACCTTAATAGGACCCATGACCATAACACAAGAAACAGATCACATTTTGATGTACCCCGCATCCAAAGCAACCTATGTAAAAATTCAATGCACATAAAGGGCCCCAGATTCTGGAACTCATTACCAGAAAATACAAAAATAACCTTGTCTGAGAATCATTTTAAGACTCTTCTCAAAAACCACCTACTCACCCTTACCTAAATACTCATACTCAAAAAATACTCATTGTTATTTCTCCTATAAGATAATTCCATTTTTATTATAATTATGTACGATAATATTACTTTAAAAAATGCTCAGTATTTTTTTTCCTATAAGATAATCTCAATTTGTACTATTATAACATTGTAATATTACCACCTACTCACCATAGACTAAATACGCATTCTGTAAATTACTTTAAAAAAATACTCAATGTCATTTTCCCCAAAATAATTTCAATTTTTACTATTAACTACCATCCTACTAAACACTTGCTGCAATGTAGTGTCACCATATTATAATTTGCCAAATGAAATATCATCATAGTACGTATTATGTACATAGTCCATAAGTTTTTAGATTAAGCTGCCCGTTATGCCGTGGCATGTCAGTGGCTCTCCTTGCACTTCTTTGTAAATCTCTATGTAAAATTGTGACGAAATAGAAATTATTATTATTATTATTATTATATATATATATATATATATATATATATATATATATATATATATATATATATATATATATATATATAATATATATATTGTTATATATATATAACAAGTGCAAATTTGTGTATGCAATAATTTCGCCAAAATCATTCTGAACATAACGAAAAAATATATTCATTGTGTTTGTTTATTATTAAATTAATGTTAACGTATCTAAAATATATTTAGATGGGTTAGGCTAAATTAAATTGCGCTTGTTGTAATAAGGTTAGGTAGGTTTTCAAAGTTTCTCTTGGTACAAAATTATAAATTCTTACATTAACATAAATGAAAAAATATATATTTAAACGTATAAGAGAAAATTTTAGAAAGGACTTAATTTTAGATGAGTTCTTGCTAATTGACCAGTTTTACCTAATCGGCACGACATATATATATATATATATATATATATATATATATATATATATATATATATATATATATATATATATATATATATATATATATATATATATGTCGTGCCGATTAGGTAAAACTGGTCAATTAGCAAGAACTCATCTAAAATTAAATCCTTTCTAAAATTTTCTTATACGTTTAAATATATATTTTTTCATTTATGGTAATGTAAGAATATAAATTTTTGTACCAAGAGAAACTTTGAAAACCTACCTAACCTTATTACAACAAGCGCAATTTAATTTAGCCTAACCCAACTAAATATATTTTAGATACGTTAACATTAATTTAATAATAAACAAACACAATGAAATATATTTTTTTTGTTATGTTCAGAATGATTTTGGCGAAATTATTGCATACACAAATTTTCACTTGTCTTATATGGCAAGAAGAGCGTTGCTATTTAAGCCAAAATCGCAAGTTTTACCTAATCGGCACGACATATATATATATATATACACATACACACCTGGAGAGAGTTTAGGGGTTCAACGCCCCGCGGTCTGTGACCAGGCCTCATGGTGGATCAGGGCCTGATCAGCTAGGCTGTTACTGGTGGCCACACGTAAACCGACGTACAAACCACTGCCTGGCTGGTCAGGTACTGACTTCAGGTGCCTGTCCAGTGCCTTCTTAAAGACAGCCTATTGATAATCCCACTTATGTATGCTGGTAGGAAGTTGAACAGTCTTGGGCCCCTGACCCTTATTGTGTTGTATCTTATCGTGCTAGTGGCACCCCTGTTTTTCATTGGGGGGATGTTGCATCGTCTTCCGAGTCTTTTACTTTTATAATGACTGATTTTCGTGTGCAAGTTTGGTACTAATCTCTACAGGATTTTCCAAGTGTATATAATCATATATCTCTCCCGCTTGCGTTCTAGGGAGTACAGGTTGAGGAACTTCAAGCGTTCACAGTAATTAAGGTGTTTTTATCACAGTTGTGTGTGCCGTGAAGGCTCTCTGTACAATTTGTAGATCAGCAATTTCACCTGCCTTGAAAGGTGCTGTTAGTGTGCAGCAAAATTCCAGCCTAGATAGAACAAGCGAACTGAAGAGTGTCGTCATAGGCTTTGCATCCCTAGTTTTGAAGGTTCTCATTATCCATCCTGTCATTTTTCTAGCAGATGCGAATGATATAACGTTGTGGTCTTTGAAGGTGAAATCCTGTAACATTATCACTCCCAGGTCTTTTACATTAGTTTTTCGTTCTATTATCTCCAGAGGTAACTCTTAGTGTACTTTCTCATTTTGTAAGACGGGCGATCTGCTTCAATCCCTTCCTCTCTTTCTTTCTCTCTCTTTCTCTCCCTCCCTTCTCTCTCTTTTGTAATGTTCTGCTTCCCCCAATGTAGGTATGTGGTGTGACTTATTAGTGACTGATCTGCTGGTAAGCATCCCAGAGTGAAGAGATTACACCATTATTCCCTGTTGTGTTTGTCTTGTAGGTAAGTTAGAAATTCTTCTTTACTAAAGTCTCGTTTGTGATAACATCATTGGCAGAGATGACGACTCTCATGAACACATTACTGTATTATAAACTATGGTAGTTACAAAATATCCAGAGAGAAAAAAAGGTAATGATCAAGGGCTAGAACGCCAACGTAGCCAGATTCACTTGGTTCATAGCTATATATAGTCAGTGTGACACTAAATGTCCTTGGTGCGCACAGGGAGTGACAAGTCTTTCCTCAAGCTAAGAATGTGCTCACCTAGTTGGCCCCTCCTCTTCACAGGTCGCTACAAGGTCACTCTTCTTGCTCCATGAGCTTTATCTATGTATGGATCCTGGTTCTAGTACATCACTTCCAAGACTATTCCACATCCTCACAACTCTGTGACTGAAGAAATACTTCCTATCATCCCTGTGATAGGAAGTGTCCCATCTCTGGAACATTCTGTCTCTGTCCACGTTGTTAATTCCTCTCAGTATTTTATATGTCATCATATCCCCCTATCTCTCCTGTCCTCCAGTGTCGTCAGGTTGATTTCCCTTAACCTCTCCTCGTAGAAAATGCCCCTTAGCTTCGGGACTAGTCTTGTTTCAAACCTTTTCACTTTCTTTAATTTTCTTACTTATTTGGCTAGGTGTGCGTTCCAGACTGGTGCTGCATACTCCAATACAGGGTAGTGAACGATTTCTTATTGAGATTTAGGAATGCAATTCTTAGGTTTGCTAGGTGCCCATATGCTGCAGCAGTTATTTGGTTGATGTGCGCCTCAGGAGATGTACCCAGTGTTATACTCACCCCAAGATCCTTTTCCTTGAGTGAGGTTTGTAGTCTCTAGCCCCCAAGACTGTACTCCGTCTGCGGTCTTCTTTGGCCAGATTCTGGACCAGGCCTGCACCCTGTCCAGGTCCCTTTGTAGTTCTGCCTTTTCCTCGTCCGATTGAATTCTTCTCATCAACTTCACATCATCTGCAAACAGGGACACTTCTGAGTCCATTCCTTCCATCATGTTGTTTACATACACCAGAAGCAACACCGGTCCTAGGACTGACTGAACTTCACAGACAGCACCCAGCTTCCTGCTAAGTGTGCCTGGCTAATGGAAGAAGCAAAGAAACATGTTAAGACAAGGATTCAATTGAGAAATAATTCCCACAGCTATGTGTTAACTGGGGAGAATGATGATGTGATCAATGACCTGAACTTACAGAGGCATCAAGCTGCTCCGCCCTCCACCATAAACTCAGCACATTAAAAAATGCGTCAGAATCACAATCTTTGGATACCTTCTTTACATGGATCCCTCCTAGTTAACTCAAAATGAACATGTCATTAGATCTAAAAATCTTAAATGAAGGACGCATATCGTTGCCAGCAGGGTGGGTCAAGTCCTCTCTCCTTCCAGACATCTGGATACCAGGCTTAAGTTTCCATTCTATTGAGGTATATCATGTACTCTGGTCATGTCTCAGTAGACGGCAAAATATTCCATTCTTGGTGTAGTAATGTGCAGAAAAAAACATTCCGCTAAGTAATGAACAGCAGAGCATAATAGATGGAATAGTGAAGGCCGAAAATTTAAATGATTTAACTACTAAAAAGATGGAGTTAGTGTTTGGAATAATAATGTAAATGAATCCATACAGACTTCTATCTAAACCAAACAGTCGTCCGTTAATGAGAACCGAGAATGATGCCAACCAGCTTACCACTGCCATACCTGAGACCTCACCTCTAGAAAGTGTGAGAGAGCCAGCCCTCTCACACCAGTTATGGAGGCGCTAGCCACCCCTGCTAGCACACATGGAGCCACTGATCTGCATCCAATCACACCTGTGACTACTGGATATTTGATGAGTTTGCCACTCTTCTCAACACACGTGTCAACCAGTCAGACTGCCGCCACACCTGTGACCCCCGTCAGAAGCTTGGGATGAACTAATTACACAGGACTGATAACCTCGTCTTACACTGCCTTCTGTACATGTATATAGTTCTACAGTCTTCATATTATGTCCTTGTATTGTGTTGCATGCAAAGAGTATGTAACCTTTATTCGGAACATGTTAAACACACCCACATAGGCTCCCCTCCAACCAGCGAACCATCGTTAAGGGTTTGGCGGTGGGGCCCCATCATCAAATCAACGACTCGGTTCAGCCAATTAAAATGCGAGTTTAACAATGACAAAGGTGACGTGGATACCACTCGCAGTTTGTCATTGGAATTCCTGCATAGAGCCGGTTGTGGAAAGTTGTCTGTCTTTTGGCTGCTGTTTAGCCTAGACAACTGTGGCGTGCACTAATACTACTCTGTCTGTATATAGTGTAAATATGTGTAAAAAGCCCTTTTCTATTTACTTGGTGAAGGAAAAGACAAAAGTCTTATATATTCATAACTGATTGGTGAAGGAAATACAATTTCAATACAGCTTCTACTGTGTTTCTTTGCTCCAAGCTCCCTTTTACACTCAGGTTAACAGACCATTGAACCTGAGGTTGTAATATATTGCATTGATAAAGCCACTGGATGGCGAAGCGTTTACAAAATAGAAAGGATACCCAGATGTTGCACATGTGTCTAATTCAACAAAATTAAAATTATCTGCTCAAACTTCATTAGAAGTTGTTATCAGCTCAGTATTTTTTGGCTGCTGTTGTAGCAACAGACATTTTGGAACGTAATGGTTATCATATGTGCAAGTCACTCTAAAATCATTGATAGTTTTAATTAGTTCTGCGAATTTCCTTAGAGAGACAGCCTATCAGATCACCTCTGATGTTGCAGAGTTGCCTGTCAAGAATGTAGACAGAATTTTAACTAGTCTCGAAAACTAACATATTAAGAACATTTTAATAATCAAGACTTGTGCTGTAGTTGTCTCCATCATGACTGGCTGAATAGTTATCACGACATTATTAATTAATGCCATCATTATCCAGATGTATTGGGATGCATAAAACTTTGCCTGATTTTCTTTGTGTGTCATATGAGGTTGTAGGAGTTGTGAGAATTAACATAGGCTCAGTGAACCCGATGGCAGATAAACAGTGGAACACGAAACGACGGATGAAAATTGTTAGTGAGATTAAGGTTAGATTAGAGATAAAAAGAGCACATAAAGTTAACATTTATTATGTAGAAAATATAACATATGGAACAATCGATAAGAAACAACTATGCAATAATCCAGAAAACAAAGTTAACAACACAACGTGGTACAGACATTACTAGGCAGTGTGGTACAGTGGTTACAAGACAGTGTGGTACAGATATTACAAGACAGAGTTGTACAGACATTAAAAAACAGTGTGGTACAGACATCACAAGACAGTGTGGTACAAAAATTAAAGACAGTGTGGTACAGACATTACGAGACAGTGAGGTACAGAAATTACAAGACAGGTTAGTGCAGACATTACAAGACAGTGTGGTACAGACATTACAAGACAGTGGGGTACAGACATTAAAAGACAGTGTGGTACAGACATTACAAGACAGTGAGGTACAGACATTAAAAGACAGTGTGGTACAGACATTACAAGACAGTGTGGTGCAGACATTACAAGACAGTGTGGTACAAAAATTAAAGACAGTGTGGTACAGTGGTTACAAGACAGTGTGGAACAGATATTACATGACAATGATTTACAGAAGTTACAAGACAGTGTGGTACAGACATTACAAAATAGTGTGGTACACAAGTTATAAGACAGTGTGGTACAGACATTGCAAGACAGTGTGGTACACAGGTTATAGGACAGTGTGGTACAGACGTTGTAAGACAGTGTGGTACAGACATTACAAGACAGCGTGGCACACACGTCACTAGACAGCATCTCAAGTCGTCACTAGACAGCACGGTGCAGACGTAACTAAACAGCACGTTACAGATATCACTAGACAGCATCTGCAGACGTCACTAGACAGCACGGTGCAGAAGTCTCTAGCCAGCACAATGCAGACGTCACAAGACAGCACGGGGCAGACGTCACTAGACAGCATCTGCAGACGTCACTAGACAGCATCTGCAGACGTCACAAGACAGCATCTGCGGACGTCACTAGACAGCACGGTGCAGACGTCAGTAAACAGCACGGTGCAGACGTCAGTAGACAGCACGGTGCAGACGTTACAAGACAACATGTGCAGACGTCACTAGAATGTACGGTGCAGACGTCATAAGACAGCACGGTGAGGACGTCACTGGACAGCACCGTGTAGACGTCACTAGACAGCACGGTGCAGACGTCATAAGACAGCACGGTGAGGACGTCACTAAACAGCACGGTGAGGACGTCAGTAGACAGCACGGTGATGACGTCACTAGACAGCACGGTGCAGACGTAACTAGACAGCACAGTGCAGACGTAACTAGACAGCACGGTGCACACGACATAAGACAGCACGGTGAGGACGTCATTTGACAGCACGGTGTAGACGTCACTAGAGAGCATGTGCAGACGTAACTAGACAGCACGATGCACACGTCATAAAACAGCACGGTGCAGACGTCACTAGACAGTATGGTGCAGACGTCACTAGACAGCACGGTGCAGACTTCAATATACAGTACGGTGCAGACGTCAGTAAACAGCACGGTGCAGACGTCAGTAGACATCACAGTGCAGACGTTACAAGACAACATGTGCAGACGTCACTAGAAAGTACGGTGGAAACGTCATAAGACAGCACGGTGAGGACGTCACTGGACAGCACCGTGTAGACGTCACTAGACAGCACGGTGCAGACGTCATAAGACAGCACTGTGAGGACGTCACTAGACAGCACGGTGAGGACGTCAGTAGACAGCACGGTGCAGACGTCACTAGATAGCACGGTGCAGACGTAACTAGACAGCACAGTGCAGACGTCACTAGACAGCACGGTGCAGACGTCATAAGACAGCACGGTGAGGACGTCACTAGACAGCACGGTGAGGACGTCACTAGACAGCACGGTGTAGAAGTCACTAGAGAGCATGTGCAGACGTAACTAGACAGGACAATGCTGTCACTAGACAGCACGGTGCAGACGTCACTAGACAGCACGGTGGAGACGTCACTAGACAGCACGGTGGAGACGTCACTAGACAGCACGGTGCAGACTCGACCTTCACTTATTAATACTGCCCTACACAGAGAATTAAGGTAATTAATTGCTTAAAAGGATGAATGACATATAAGTTAATATATTCATATATACCTATAAATATCTTTTTATATATTTACCTGCAAAAGCGAATTATCAATTAGCAGTTTTTACAAGACATTTTGGTTACCATTTTTTCAAATATCTCAAATCCCTCAATACTGACAGTGATCCACAAGATAAATATTTTATTTTTCAAACTGATGATGGCGTCAAGCATAATACACCTAAATATAATCTTAAAACGTTTAAAGAGTGTAAAAATGTGAAGATTCAGATGAATCACAGGGATGTTAGGAAGTATTTCTTCAGTCTCAGAGTTGTCAGGAAGTGGAATAGTCTGGGAAGTAATGTAGATGAGGCAGGAACCATACATAGCTTTAAGAAGAGGTATGATAAAACTCATGGAGCAGTATGAGTGACCTAGTAGCGACCAGTGAAGAGGCGGGGCCGGGAGCTGTGAATCGACCCCTGCCACCAAAACTAGGTTAGTACACACACATACACAGGGTTGACCCTTGAAAAATGCTGGGACTAACAGTGAAGGTTTGTAGATACAGCTACACTGACGCCACTGTGGCCAGCAACGCGGAGCTGCTCATAGTGGACGCCTTTGTTTACAATTTGAGGCAAACTTTCCTTGTGTAATAAACAACTTCTTCTTCTTCTTCACGATACTTGGGGTTTATTTAGTGGTTTCTTCTCCTGACGACGACTGCCCGATCTGTAGTTAGGTTAGGTAAGATTGGCTAGGAAAAAGTACAAGTGTTTCCAGACGGGTCTTTAGTCATATGATGAGCCGCCACTGGAGTTTTTGGTCATCTGCCCGAGGCCTTCCACAGGCTTATCGGTTCACCCCAAATGTGGTGTGAATATTCAGTTTGAGAAAAGTGTAAATCAGTTTTATGTTTTGGAGGTTATAACTTAAATTTTGGTGGGCAAAGTTGTGTTAATATTTTTTTAGTGGTCGTATGTCTTAAGTGTTCATGAACAGATTTAGTGATTAAGATGGTGAATGAGTAGTGTTTATAGATTGTGGTTCTCATGGTATAAGTGTACATGATTTAGTGATCTTGGTGTAATGCTCATGCAATTTCTGTAAAATTTTGTCTTTATATGTCTTATGTTTATGTTTTCATATGACTTAAGTGATTGTAAGTTATTTTTTTTTTATAAAGTGATAATTTCCTATTTTGGTAGATAGTGTACTATGTATGACTCATGTCTTAAATTTGATGTGATTATGTCATGTATAAGTTTGGGGTGCATGTTATAGTGTTCATGTTATGGTATTTTTTGTGCTTATGTCTTATTTTATTTATATATCTTAGAATTTTTGTATTATGTCTTAGATTTTGGATATGTTTTAATGTCTTAAATTTGTGATCACGTCGTGTATTAGTTGGTGTTGTCTGTCTTATTTTTGTGTTCATCTCTTCTATTTTTTATTAAGTCTTAGCTTTTATGGTTATCATGCCTTATGTCTTAAATTTATTGTGATCGTGTCATATTTTAGTTGATTCTCATGGTAATTTTTGTGCTTATGTCTTATTTTGTGTATATATCTTAGTTGGAGGTGTCTGTGTCTTAGATTTTTGATATGTCTGATGGCTTAAATTTGGTGGTGTATTCATAATGTCTTAGTTGGTGGATCTTAGAATATTTGTGGTTATATCTTATTTTGTGTGTATGTCTTAAATTTTTTGATAAGTCTTATATTTTGAATATGGGATCATAGCTTAAATTTAATGGTGTGTACATGATATGTCTTAGATGGTGGTGATCGTGATGTGGTATTTTTGTGTTTGACTTATTTTGTGTATGTCTAATGTCTTAAGTTTTGTTGTGATTAAGTCATGTATAAGTTGGTTGTGTGTTCATGTCATGTTTTAGTGTTTGGTGTTTCTTAGATTTTTTTTGAGTACATGATATGTTATAGTTGATGGTGATCGTGCCATGGTATTTTTTTGTGTACATGACTAGAACTTTGGGTATGTCTTAGATTTTGGTTAAGTCTCATGTCTTAAATTTCTTGTGATCGTGTTGTTTATTAGTTGGTGATCATGTTATAGTGTTCGTGTTATGAGTTATTTTGTGTTCATGTCTTAGATTTTTTAATATGTCTTAGTTTTGGTTGTGTCTCATGTCTTAGTTGTATGAGTTCATATGTCTTAGTTGGTGTTTCTTATATTTTTTTTGATGCAATGATATGTTTTAGTTGGTGGTTCTTATATTTTTTGGTGATTGAGATGTGGTATTTTTTGTGCTTTTATCTTATTTTGTGTAAATGGCTTAGTTGGGGGGTATCTGTGTCTTAGATTTTTGGTTATGTCTCATGTCTTAAATTTCTTGTGATTATGTTGTGTATTAGTTGGTGGTCATGTTATAGTGTTTGTGTTATGGCTTAATTTGTGATTTTGTCTTAGATTTTGAATATGTCTTAGTTTGGGATTTGTCTCATCTCTTAGTTGTAGGTGTATGTCTTAGTTTTGGGCCTCATGTTATGGTTTAGTTGGTGGTGTGTGTGTGTTAGTTTTGGTGCTTATGTTATGGCTTAGTTGGAGGTGTATTAGTTTTGGTAATGACTCATGTCTTTAGTTGTCATGTCTTTAATGGTGTTTCTTATATTTTTGGATGCAATGATATGATGTAGTTGGTTGGTGGTGATTTGTGTTGTGGTATTTTTGTGCTTTTATCATATTTTGTGTAAATGGCTTAGATTTTTTTTGTTATATTATAGTGTTCGTGTTATAGATTATTTTGTGTTCTTACATTTTTTGGTGTAATGGTATGTTATAGTTGGTAGTGATCATGACATGGTATTTTTGTGCTTATATCTTTTTGTGTACGTATATGGTTTAGATTTTGGTTATGTCTCACGTCTTAGTTGTAGGTGTATGTCTTAGATTTGGCACTCATGTTATGGTTTAGTTTGTGGAGTGTGTGTGTGTACTCACCTATTTGTGGTTGCAGGGGTCGATTCATAGCTCCTGGCCCCGCCTCTTCACTGATTGCTACTAGGTCCTCTCTCTCCCTGCTCCATGAGCTTTATCAAACCTCGTCTTAAAACTATGTATGGTTCCTGCCTCCACTACCTGGAGTCTACCTGGAGAGAATTCCAGGGGTCAACGCCCCTGCGGCCCGGTCTGTGACCAGGCCTCCTGTTGGACCAGAGCCTGATCAACCAGGCTGTTACTGCTGGCTACACGCAGTCCAACGTACGAACCACAGCCCGGCTGATCAGGTACCGACTTGAGGTGCCTGTCCAGTGCCTGCTTGAAGACAGCCAGGGATTTGTTGGTAATCCCCCTGATGTATGCTGGGAGGCAGTTGAACAATCTTGGGCCCCTGACACTTATTGTGTTGTCCCTCAACGTGCTAGTGGCACCCCTGCTCTTCATTGGGGGGATGTTACATCGCCTGCCGAGTTTTTTGCTTTCGTAGGGAGTGATTTTGTGTGCAAGTTTGGTACTAAGCCCTCGAGAATTTTCCATGTGTATATAATAATGTATCTCTCCCGCCTGCGTTCTAGAGAGTACAGGTTTAGGAACTTCAAGCGTTCCCAGTAGTTGAGGTGGTTTATCGCACTTATGCGTGCGGTGAAGGTTCTCTGCATATTTTCAAGGTCAGCAATTTCACCCGCCTTGAAAGGTGCAGTTAGTGTGCAGCAATATTCCAGCCTAGATAGAACAAGCGACCTGAAAAGTGTCAACATGGGCTTGGCATCCCTGGTTTTGAAGGTTCTCATTATCCATCCTGTCATTTTTCGAGCAGATGCAATTGCTACTTTGTTATGGTCCTTGAAGGTGAGATCCTCTGACATGATCACTCCCAGGTCTTTGACATTAGTTTTTCACTCTATTGTGTGGTTGGAATTAGTTTTGTACTCCGATGAGATTTTAATTTCTTCACGTTTTCCGTATCTTAGTAATTGAAATTTCTCATCATTGAACTTCATATTGTTTTCTGCAGCCCATTTAAAGATTTGGTTTATGTCTGCTTGGAGTCTTGCAGTGTCTTCAACGATGGACACTGTCATACAGATTCGGGTGTCATCTGCAAAGGAAGACACAGCACTGTGGCTTATATCCCTGTCAATGTCTGATATGGGGATGAGGAATAGGATGGGAGCAAGTACTGTGCCTTGTGGAACAGAGCTTTTCACAGTAGCTGCCTCAGACTTTACTCTGTTGACTACTACTCTTTGTGTTCTACATGTTAGGAAATTATAGATCCATCTACCAACTTTTCCTGTTATTCCTTTATCACGCATTTTGTGTGCTATTACACCATGGTCACACTTGTCAAAGGCTTTTGCAAAATCTGTGTATATAGCATCTGCATTTTGTTTATCTTCTAGAGCATCCAGGACCTTGTCGTAGTGGTCCAGTAGTTGGGACAGACAGGAGCGGCCTGCTCTAAACCCATGCTGTCCTGGGTTGTGCAATTGATGGGTATCAAGATGGGTGGCGATCTTGCTTCTTAGAACCCTTTCAAAGATTTTTATGATATGGGACGTTAGCGCAATTGGTCTGTAGTTCTTTGCTATTGCTTTACTGCCCCCTTTCTGGAGCGGGGCTATGTCTGTTGTTTTTAGTAGCTGTGGGACGATCCCAGTGTCCATGCTCCCTCTCCATAGGATGTTAAAAGCATGTGATAGGGGCTTCTTGCAGTTCTTGATGAACACTGAGTTCCATGAGTCTGGGCCTGGAGCGGAGTGCATGGGCATGTCATTTATTGCCTTTTCGAAGTCATTTGGCGTCGTGGTGATGTCAGAAAGGCATGCGTCTGTCAAGTTCTGTGGCACTCTCATAAAAAAATCATTTAGGTTTTCGATTTTCAGTCTGGTTAGTGGCTCGCTAAAAACTGAGTCATACTGGGATTTAAGTAACTCACTCATTTCCTTGCTGTCATCTGTGTAGGACCCATCCCGTTTAAGTAGGGGCCCAATACTGGTTGTTGTTCTCGACTTTGAATTTGCATAGGAAAATAAATACTTTTCCTACGTCACTTTCTAGGCTATTCCACTTCCTGACAACTCTATGACTGAAGAAATACTTCCTAACATCTCTTTGACTCATAGGAGTCTTCAACTTCTAATTGTGACCCCTTGTTTCTGTGTCCCCTCTCTGGAACATCTTGTCTCTGTCCACCTTATATATTCCTCACAGTATTTTATATGTCGTTATCATGTCTCCCCTAACCCTCCTGTCCTCTAGTGTCGTCAGGCCGATTTCCCTTAACCTTTCTTCGTAGGACAATCCCCTTAGCTCTGGGACTAGTCTTGTTGCAAACCTTTGCACTTTCTCTAGTTTCTTGACGTGCTTGACCAGGTGTGGGTTCCATACTGGTGCTGTATACTCCAGTATGGGCCTGACGTATATGGTGTACAGAGTCTTGAACGATTCCTTAGTTGAGGTATTGGAACGCTATTCTTAGGTTTGCCAGCCGCCCGTATGCTGCAGCAGTTATCTGATTAATGTGTTCTTCAGGAGATGTGCTCGGTATTATACTCACCCCAAGATCTTTTTCCTTGAGTGAGATTTGCAGTCTTTGGCCACCTAGACAATACTCTGTCTGCGGTCTTCTTTGCCTTTCCCCGATCTTCATGGCTTTACATTTGGCAGGGTTAAATTCAAGGAGCCAGTTACTGGACCAGGCTTGTAGCCTGTCCAGGTCTTTTTGTAGTCCTGCCTGATCCTCGACTGATTTAATTCTTCTCATTAACTTCACATCATCTGCAAACAGGGACACTTCTGAGTCTATCCCTTCCGTTATGTCATTCACATATACCAAAAACAGTACAGGTCCTAGGACTGACCCTTGTGGAACCCCAATCGTCACAGGTGCCCACTCTGACACCTCGTCACGTACCATGACTCGTTGTTGCCTCCCTCTCAGATATTCTCTGATCCATTGCAGTGCGTTTCCTGTTACGTGTGCCTGATCCTCTAGCTTTTGCATTAACTTCTTGTGAGGAACTGTGTCGAACGCCTTCTTGCAGTTCAAGAAAATGCAGTCTATCCACCCCTCTTTCTCGTGTCTTACTTTTGTTACCTTGTCATAAAACGCCAGTAGGTTTGTGACACAGGATTTTCCTTCCCTGAAACCGTGCTGGTTGTCGTTTATAAGCTTGTGTCTTTTTAGGTGCTCCACAACTCTCCTCCTGATGATCTTCTCCATGACTTTGCATACTATACACGTCAGTGACACAGGTCTGTAATTTAATGCCTCATGTCTGTCTCCTTTCTTAAAAATTGGGACTACATTTGCCATCTTCCACACCTCAGGTAGTTGCCCAGTTTCAATGGATGTGTTGAAGATTTTTGTTAGTGGCACACTCAACATCTCTGCTCCCTCTCTAAGGACCCACGGAGAAATGTTGTCAGGTCTCACCGCTTTTGAGGTATCGAGTTCACATAGCAGCTTCTTCACTTCCTCCTCGGTTGTGTGTATTTCATCCAGCACTTGTTGGTATACCTCCCTATTCTGATTTCCTGGAGTCCTTCCTGTCTCCTCTGTAAAGACTTCTTTAAATCTCATGTTGAGCTCCTCACATACCTCTTGGTCGTTTCTTGTGAACTCCCCACCTTCCTTCCTCAGCCTGATTACCTGGTCCTTGACTGTTGTTTTCCTCCTGAATTGGCTATACAACAGCTTTGGGTCAGAATTGACTTTTGATGCTATATAATTTTCGTATTGTCACTGAGCCTCCCTTCTTACCTTTGCATATTCGTTTCTTGCTCTTCGGCTAATCTCTTTATTTTCCTGGGTCCTTTGTCTTCTGTACTTTTTCCACTCTCTAGTGCACTTAGTTTTTGCCTCCCTACACCTTTGGGTGAACCAAGGACTCGTTCTGGTCTTCCCATTACTTCTGTTTCCCTTGGGGACAAACCTCTCCTCTGCCTCTTTGCATTTGGTTGTCACATATTCCATCATTTCTTTCACTGGTTTTCCTGCCAATTCTCTCTCCCACTGAATGTCTTGTAGGAAGTTCCTCATGCTTGTATAGTCCCCCCTTTTGTAGTTTCGTTTCTCCCTTCCTATTCCTGCTCCCCTCTCCACTTGTAGCTCAACTATATAATCAAAACACAGAACGAAATGATCACTAGCTCAAGGGGCCTTTCATACATGATATCCTCGATGTCTGAACTACTCAAGGTGAATACTAGGTCTATTCTTGCTGGATCATCCTCACCTCTCTCTCTGGTAGTGTCTCTAACATGTTGATGCATGAGGTTTTCCAGTACCACATCCATCATCTTGGCTCTCCATGATTCAGGACCCCCGTGGGGCTCCAGATTTTCCCAATCAATCTCCTTGTGATTGAAATCACCCATAACTAGCAACTTTGCTCTCCCTGTGTGGGCTCTTCTGGCCACCTCGGCTAGTGTGTGTGTGTGTGAGTTTTGGTGCTCATGTTATGGCTTAGGTGGAGGTGTGTTAGTTTTGATAGTGTCTCATGTCTTAGTTGTATGTGTTCATATGTCCTAGTTGGTGTTTCTTATATTTTTTTGGATGCATTGATATGTTATAGTTGGTTGGTGGTGATTTGTGTTGTGGTATTTTTGTGTTTTTATCATATTTTGTGTAAATGGCTTAGATTTTTTTTGTGATATTATAGTGTTCGTGTTATGGCTTATTTTGTGTTCATGTCTTAGATTTTGAATATGTCTTAGTTTGGGTTATGTCTCATATCTTAGTTGTAGGTGTATGTCTTAGATTTGGCACTCATGTTATGGTTTAGTTGATGGTGTGTGTGTGTGTTAGTTTTGGTAATGACTCATGTCTTAGTTGTGTTGTGTGGGTGTGTGTTCATGATATGCCTTAGTTGGTGTTTCTTATATTTGGTATTCATCTTGGTTAAAATGTTTTGAGGGAATGTGTATATAAAAATGGGTGCTAATTGGTGATGATGATGAACTTAGTTTTTGGTGAACTTATTGGATTCGAGATGGGTGATCTTAGTTTTGGTGGTCTTGGTTAAAGTGTATAAAATGGGATGTTAGTTGGTGTTGATGATCTTAGTTTTTTGGTGATCTTAGTGGTTTTGAGATGAGTGATCTCAGTAATAGTGATCTTGGTTAAAATGTTTGAGGGAATATGTATAAATGTGTGATCTGTGATCTTAGTGTCTGGTCGTTAATGTTCTTACATAATGGTAATCATGAAATGGAGTTAGTGAACATGAAAAATGTGATCTTAGTGAAAGTATTCACAGTATTAGTGAGCTTGGTTATAATGTTTTGTGTGAATGTTTATAAAAATGGGTGTTAGTTGGTGTTGATGATCTTAGTTTTTGTAATCTTGGTTAAAGTGTTCTAAGGTAATGCGTATAAAATGGGTGTTAGTTGATGATCTTAGTGGTTATGAGATGAGTGATCTTAGTGGATTGAGATTAGTATTCTTAGATAAATGGTTTGTCATTTTATAAAGTTGATTATAATGTTTGAGGGAATATGTATAAAATGTGTGATCTGTGGTCTTAGTGTCTTGTCGTTAATGTTCTTGCATAATGGTAATCATGAAATGGAGTTGGTGAACGTGATATGGTGATGGTGAACATGATTGGATGTGTATGTCTTAGTGAAAGTATTCATAGTTTAAATGATCTTGTTATAAATGATCTTAGTGTTTTGAGATGAGTGATTTTGGGGTGAGTGTAGTTTGGTGTATGAGATGTAATTTGGTGGATGAGTTAGAGATGTCAAATGTTATTTGGGTTAGGATAGGTGTTGATAGGTTGGGTTAGATTAGGTTAGGTTAAATGTTATATGTTGTTTTGGTATTATTCAAATAGTGTTTTGAGAGTAATCAAATGCCGTATAAGAGTGTTTTGGAGGTGTTCCAATGTTGCTTGGAAGTGTTCCAATGCAATTCTTGGTTATATTGAGTATAAAAATGTGTATGTTCTGTGGAGATGGATGTGTCATTTTGATAAATTAGTAAAACGGGAAAAAATTGTGGGTGGGAGATAGGGTAATGGGTGGAGTGTGTGTGTGTACTCACCTAGTTGTACTCACCTAGTTGTGGTTGCAGGGGTCGAGTCAAAGCTCCTGGCCCCGCCTCTTCACTGGCCGCTACTGGGTCACTCTCCCTGCGCCATGAGCTTTATCATACCTCTGCTTAAAGCTATGTATAGAGCCTGCCTCCACTACATCGCTTCCTAAACTATTCCACTTCCCGACAACTCTGTGACTGAAGAAATACTTCCTAACATCTCTGTGATTCATCTGAGTCTTCAACTTCCATCTGTGTCCCCTTGTTGTTGTGTCCCATCTCTGGAACATTCTGTCTCTGTCCACTTTGTCAATTCCTCTCAGTATCTTATATGTTGTTATCATGTCTCCCTATCTCTCCTGTCCTCCAGTGTCGTCAGGTCGATTTCCCTTAACCTCCCTCGTAGGACATACCCCTTAGCTCCGGGACTAGTCTTGTTGCAAACCTTTGCACTTTCTCGAGCTTCTTCACATGCTTGGCTAGGTGTGGGTTCCAAACTGGTGCTGCATACTCCACTATGGGCCTAACGTACACAGTGTACAGGGTCCTGAACGATTCTTTATTAAGATGTCGGAATGCTGTTCTTAGGTTTGCTAGGCGCCCATATGCTGCAGCAGTTATTTGGTTGATGTGCGCCTCAGGAGATGTGTCTGGTGTTATACTCACCCCAAGATCTTTTTCCTTGATTGAGGTTTGCAGTCTCTGGCCCCCTAGGCTGTACTCCGTCTGCGGTCTTCTTTGCCCTTCCCCAATCTTCATGACTTTGCACTTGGTGGGGTTGAACTCCAGGAGCCAGTTGCTGGACCAGGCTTGCAGGCTGTGTGTGTGTGTGTGTGTGTGTGTGTGTGTGTATGTGTGTGTGTGTGTGTGTGTGTGTGTGTGTGTGTGTGTGTGTGTGTGTGAGGTAGAGAGAGAGCAGGTCAGGTCATGACCTCAGGCGCCTGGGGTGGTCTGTGATCTTCTCAGAGATAACATCACAAAGGTACCTCGCCAGTCGTATAAGGTCATTTGAACATAGTGGAAGTTTTAGAAATGTTGTTGTGGTTATTATAATTTTTTTAATGGAAACGAGAAAAATTGTAAGAGTTTTGGGTGTTGTGGATGAACTAAAGTTCTTCATTCGTGATATGTAAAATTGAGGTTTGTTATTAAAACGTCTGAAAATTTGTTGAACTAGAGCCTTTCTGATGAATTAGTAAAATCTTAATTCGTAATATATAAAAAAAATTATTTTTTAATGAAAACAAGAAAAATTGTCGTAATATATAAATTATGACGAGCCTTTTCTGATGAATTAGTAAAAAATATTATGACTTGAGCCTTATAGGCATTGTGACTTTGAGAAAAAAATGATGGAAAGAGTGGAACTTTTTATTCTGTCACCCGAAAAATGTGAAAAATTATATTAACGAAAGAGTGGAAAATAAATGAAGAAAAATAATTGTGTATTAGTGTTATCGTGTTTTAACTTGTCAGTCTTAGATCATTTAACTTAAAGAGAGGAAATAATATTACTTGGTGGTCAGTAACGTCACACCACACCTGGGCTCGCTTGATTGACCTTGTTGGCAAATTTTTAGTATAATTAACTTATTGATAATTTCCCCTTATTAAGTTAAAAGAATTAAAAATTAATGACGTCACACCTCGCCTGTTTCAACTTGTTAGTCTTAGTTCAATTTACTTAAAGAGAGGAAATAATATTACCCCCATAGGGGGGATCTCAAAACTTGATCCAAGGAGATGGAGGGTGACTCAAAATCTTTTCGTTATTTTTTTTTAAATCGAGAAAAATGAAATTAAAATAAATCTTGATCCAAGGAGATGGAGAGGTAAAAGGAAAATTCAAAAAATAAATAAAAATCTGGTAACCTTGTAAATCTTGATCCGAGGAAGTGGAGAAGGAATATTGGGCTTAGAGGCTGTAAGTGGGGGAGGTGCGGGTGGGAGAGGGTGATCTCGATCTGAGGAAGTGGAGTCTTCCCCAAAAATCTTCTCGGTTTTTTTATTGAAATCGAGAAAAATGAAATTAATAAATAAATAAAAATCTGGCAACCCTGTAAATCTTGATCCAAGGAAGTGGAGCAGGAATATTGAGGAGCCAAGTGGATGTGACTTTTTGATGAATTAGTAAAACGGGAAAAAAATTGTGGGTGGAAGATGGGGAGGGTGATCTTGATCCAAGGAGATGGAGGGATGATAGAAGTATTATAGAATATTGAGAAAAATTAAATGCGAAAAAATGAAAATTAAAAAAAAATTTAATTAAAAAAAAATTAAAAAATTGAAAAAAAAATGGGGGCGTGGACGTGGGGGGCTTAAGCGTGGGGGGCGCAGGGGTGTGTGCGGGGCGGGAGGGCGCGGGAGGAGACCGCTCAGGGATGAGCCGCTCTGGCACACCCTCTGGAGGTATGGTGGCCATTTTGAGCCACTCTGGCAGGCCCTCTGGAGGTATGGTGGCCATTTTGTGCCACTCTGGCAGAAAGTATACTACTATATATATATATATGTCGTGCCGATTAGGTAAAACTTGCGATTTTGGCTTAAATAGCAACGCTCACCTTGCCATATAAGACAAGTGAAAATTTGTGTATGCAATAAATTCGCAACAATCATTCTGAACCTAACGGAAAAAATATATTTCAGTGTGTTTGTTTATTATTAAATTAATGTTAACGTATCTAAAATATATTTAGTTGGGTTAGGCTAAAATAAATTGCGCTTGTTGTAATAAGGTTAGGTAGGTTTTCAAAGTTTCTCTTGGTACAAAATTATAAATTCTTACATTAACATAAATGAAAAAAATATATCTTTAAACGTATAAGAGAAAATTTTAGAAAGGACTTAATTTTAGATGAGTTCTTGCTAATTGGCCAGTTTTACCTAATCGGCACGACATATATATATATATATATATATATATATATGTCGTGCCGATTAGGTAAAACTTGCTATTTTGGCTTAAATAGCAACGCTCACCTTGCCATATAAGACAAGTGAAAATTTGTGTATGCAATAATTTCGCCAAAATCATTCTGAACATAACGAAAACAATATATTTCATTGTGTTTGTTTATTATTAAATTAATGTTAACGTATCTAAAGTATATTTAGTTGGGTTAGGCTAAATTAAATTGCGCTTTTGTAATAAGGTTAGGTAGGTTTTCAAAGTTTCTCTTGGTAAAAAATTATAAATTCTTACATTAACATAAATGAAAAAAATATATCTTTAAACGTATAAGATAAATTTTTAGAAAGGAGTTAATTTTAGATGAGTTCTTGCTAATTGACCAGTTTTACCTAATCGGCACGACATATATATATATATATATATATATATATATATATATATATATATATATATGTCGTGCCGATTAGGTAAAACTGGTCAATTAGCAAGAACTCATTTAAAATTAAGTCCTTTCTAAAAATTTCTCTTATACGTTTAAAGATATATTTTTTTCATTTATGTTAATGTAAAAATTTATAATTTTGTACCAAGAGAAACTTTGAAAACCTACCTAACCTTATTACAACAAGCGCAATTTAATTTAGCCTAACCCAACTAAATATATTTTAGATACGTTAACATTAATTTAATTATAAACAAACACAATGAAATATATTTTTTTCGTTATGTTCAGAATGATTTTGGCGAAATTATTGCATACACAAATTTTCACTTGTCTTATATGGCAAGTGAGCGTTGCTATTTAAGCCAAAATAGCAAGTTTTACCTAATCGGCACGACATATATATATATATATATATATATATATATATATATATATATATATATATATATATTATTATATATATATATATATATATATATATATATACATATATATATATATATATATATATATATATATATATATATATATACATATATATATATATACATATATATATATATATACATATATATATATATATATATATATATATATATATATATATATATATATATATATATATATATATATATATATATATATATATATACACACACACACACCCCTAAGAATAGGATTCCGACATCTCAATAAGGAATTGTTTAGGACTCTGTACACCATGTATGTCAGGCCAATGTTGGAGTATGCAACACAAGTTTGGAGCCCACACCTAGCCAAGCACATAAAGAAATTAGAGAAAGTGTAAAGCGATTGCAAGAAGACTAGTCCTGGAGCTAAGGGGCATGTCCTATGAGGAGTGGTTATGGGAAATCGACCTGACGATACTGGAGGACAAGAAACATTGGGGTGATATGATAACGACATATAAAATACTGAGAGGAATTGATAAGGTGTTCAGAGACAGGATGTTCCAGAGATGGGACACAGCAACAAGGGGTCTCAGTTGGAAGTTGAAGACTCAGATGAATCACAGGGATGTTAGGAAGTATTTCTTCAGTCTCAGAATTGTCAGGAAGTGGAATAGTCTGGGAAGTAATATAGTGGAGGCAGGAGCCATACATAGCTTTAAGAAGAGGTATGATAAAACTTATGGAGCAGGAAGAGTGACCTAGTAGTGACCAGTGAAGAGGCGGGGTCGGGAGCTGGGACTTGACCCCTGCAACCACAGCTAGGTGAGTACAACTAGGTGAGTACAGCCCCACACACACACACACACACACACACACAGGGTTGACCCTTGAAAAATGCTGGGGTTAAGGGCTCCGATCCTCCCCGCAGTCGAAAATCCGTGTACAACTTTTGATTTCCCCAAAACTTAACTACTAATAGCCTACTGTTGACCGGAAGCCGTAACGATAACATAAACAGTCAATTAACACATATTTTGTATGTTATATGTATTATATATTGTATTCTTTCAATAAAGTATGCTAAAAAAAAGAAAATGTTATTATGGAAATTACAAGGAATAAAAATATATTTACAGTACTGTACTGCATTTATTTATTGATGCCATAAGTTTACGTCGTCTGTTTACAAGATGAATCGTCTGTGTGTCAGTACCTACATCTATATTGTCTTATATGATACAAAACACTGTAGATGTTATATGTATTACTGACACTAGATCAAAAATGAAAAGATAATGTAAAAAATCATATTTACTTATGACTTAGTATTGCATCTTTACGTTTGTTTACATTTGTCTCGACCGCGAATGGAACATGTATGACTTGTGATAATAATTCCATGTAAATGTATTATTATTATTATTATTATTATTATTATTATTATTATTATATAATATTATTACATATAGTATATAACTATTAATATTATTGTTATGTATTATTAATTTTATTATTATACTATGTTATTGTATCTTTGCGTTTGTTTATATTTCTCACGACTGTGATTGCAACATTGACTATCTGTAATTGTTTGTGTGCATAAGTTTCGATTAATTTTATCTTTTAATAATAGATTTGTGTATATCTTATGATAGTAAATGATAAAATTAGACTAATATCTACATATGTTTTACGCATTCATGACAAAACTAACTTTTTTTTTTTTTTTCTGTTGCAAATCTCCAAAATATTTTCCGATATAGTATTTATTGAAAGAAATCTGCACACAAGTGGACGCGCGCCGTTCAAAACCGTGTTGTTCAAGGGTCAACTCTGTGTGTGTGTACTCACCTAGTTGTAGTTGCAGGGGTCGATTCACAGCTCCTGGCCCCTGTGTGCATGTGTATCACTGCTATTATTAGTGTTATTTGAGTCCCCCGTCTCTTACAATCATTCACACACACATCGCTGCCAACAATGAGACGCTTGAATTGGGAGACTGCAGTAAAAATTACACTCGCAAATTCATCACAGACACCATTGAGAGATTGAGAGAGAGAGAGAGAGAGAGAGAGAGAGAGAGAGAGAGAGAGAGAGAGAGAGAGAGAGAGAGAGAGAGAGGGGGCAGAGACAGACAGACAGAGATTTGTGCTTCTACACATCAAGACGGGCAGTAAGCAGCAACTTCACTCTGATTGTACCCTTTCCTGAACATCATTTCATATGAGATAGTAAAGTTTTTTGAGGATTTTGAAATTATTATTATTATTATTGTTATTGATTATTATTATTATTATTATTATTATTATTATTATTATTATTATTATTATTATTATTATTATTATTATAATTATTATTATTATTATTATTATTATTATTTATTAACACATCGGCCTTTTCCAACCAAGGCAGGGTAGCCCGAAAAAGAAAAAAAATCATCATTCACTCCATCACTGTCTTGCCAGAGGGGTGCTTACACTACAGTTATAAACATGCACATTAACACCCCTCCTTCAGAGTGCAGACACTGTACTTCCCATCTCCAGGAATCAAGTCCGGCCTGCCGGTTTCCCTTAATCCCTTCATAAATGTTACCTTGCTCACACTACAACATGTTATGTCCTAAAAACAATTTGTTCCTATCTAACACGCTCACGCACGCTTGCTGGAAGTCCAAGCCCCTCGCACACAAAACCAGTTTTACTCCCTCCCTCCAACCTTTCTTAGGCCGATCTCTACCCCGCCTTCCCTCCACTACAGATTTATACACTCTCGAAGTCATTCTATTTCGTTCCATGCTCTCTACATCTCAATAACCCCTCCTCAGCTCTCTGGATAATAGTTTTGGTAATCCCACACCTCCTCCTAATCTCCGAACTACTGATTCTCTGCATTATATTCACACCACACATTGTCCTCAGACATGACATCTCCACTGCCTCCAGCCTTCTCCTCGTTGCAACATTCACCAACCATGCTTCACACCCATACAAGAACATTGGTATAACTATACTTTCATACATTCCCCTCTTTGCTTTCATGGACAAAGTTCTTTGTCTCCACAAACTCCTCAGTGCACCACTCACCTTTTTCCCCTCGTCAATTCTATGATTCACCTCATCTTTCATGAACTCATCCGCTGACACGTCCACTCCCAAATATCTGAATACATTCATCTCCTCCATACTCTCTCCCTCCAATCTGATATCCAATCTTCTTTTACCTATTTTTTTTTTATTATCCTCATCACCTTACTCTTTCCTATATTCACTTTTAATTTTCTTCTTTTACCTACCCTACCAAACTCTTTAACCAACCTCTGCAACTTCTCTTCAGAATCTCCCAAATGCACAGTGTCATCAGCACCGACTCACACCAAGGTAGAGTGACCATAAAACTGAATCACATTCTTCATTCCTTCAACTGCTGTCTTTTCAACTACGTATTATTAATGTATTACACATGAGGAAGAGCTGTACCCGTAACTGTCATACAGACCTTGGAGGGTGAGGATAGCAGTGCCATCTACTTAGTGAAAGGTAGACTAAAATTACTTACAAAGATGAGTCTGACAAGCTACGAAAAATGGCAGTGAAGAATAATAACTTTACTCTGCCCTTAGATGGTTGATAACTCTACACTACCCTTCCATGGTTGATAACTCGACACTACCCTTCCATGGTTGATAACTCGACACTACCCTTCCATGGTTGATAACTCTACATCCCCTTCCATGGTTGATAACTCTACACTACACTTCCATGGTTGATAACTCTACACTACCCTTCCATGGTTGATAACTCTTCACTACCCTTCCATGGTTAACTCTACACTGCCCTTCCATGGTTGGTAACTCTACACTGCCCTTCCCTGGCTAATAACTCTAAACTACCCTTCCATATTTGATAACTCTACATCTCCTTTCATGGTTGATAACTCTACACCCACTTCCACAGTTGATAACTCTACACAGATAACCCGCACATAGAAGAGAGGAGCTTACAACGACGTTTCGGTCCGACTTGGACCATTTACAAAGTCATTTACTTTGTAAATGGCTTTTACAAAGTCATTTACTTTGTAAATGACTTTGTAAATGGTGACTTTGTAATGGTCCAAGTCGGACCGAAACGTCGTCGTAAGCTCCTCTCTTCTATGTGCGGGTTATTTGTGTATTGTTCCAGTCACGGTATTGTGCCTTTTTGTTATTGATGACTCTACACTACCCTTCCAAGACTGATAACTCTACACTGTCCTTCCAAGACTGATAACTCTACACTGCCCTTCCAAGACTGATAACTCTACACTGCCCTTCCAAGACTGATAACTCTACACTGCCCTTCCAAGACTGATAACTCTACACTGCCCTTCCAAGACTGATAACTCTACACTGCCCTTCCAAGACTGATAACTCTACACTGCCCTTCCAAGACTGATAACTCTACACTGCCCTTCCAAGACTGATAACTCTACACTGCCCTTCCAAGACTGATAACTCTACACTGCCCTTCCAAGACTGATAACTCTACACTGCCCTTCCAAGACTGATAACTCTACACTGCCCTTCCAAGACTGATAACTCTACACTGCCCTTCCAAGACTGATAACTCTACACTGCCCTTCCAAGACTGATAACTCTACACTGCCCTTCCAAGACTGATAACTCTACACTGCCCTTCCAAGACTGATAACTCTACACTGCCCTTCCAAGACTGATAACTCTACACTGCCCTTCCAAGACTGATAACTCTACACTGCCCTTCCAAGACTGATAACTCTACACTGCCCTTCCAAGACTGATAACTCTACACTGCCCTTCCAAGACTGATAACTCTACACTGCCCTTCCAAGACTGATAACTCTACACTGCCCTTCCAAGACTGATAACTCTACACTGCCCTTCCAAGACTGATAACTCTACACTGCCCTTCCAAGACTGATAACTCTACACTGCCCTTCCAAGACTGATAACTCTACACTGCCCTTCCAAGACTGATAACTCTACACTGCCCTTCCAAGACTGATAACTCTACACTGCCCTTTCAAGGACAAAACCTCAATACTCCCTACAAATTTGCTTCTTTTAACGCCAGAATAGTATCTGTAAAACTTGTTTATAGTTTACTAAGTCGTATACTTGCATAAGTACCAACCTGTCTCGAGAAAATTACATTAGAAACGAAGAGTAAGTTTAAAACTTACTCTTCGTACATATCAATTAAGCTTCACTTACTAGCGTTCTTAGTAAGCTCTACTATTAGCATTGTTAGTAAGCTCTACTTGCGTTGTTAGTAAGCTCTACTACTAGCATTGTTAGTAAGCTCTACTTGCGTTGTTAGTAAGCTCTACTTGCGTTGTTAGTAAGCTCTACTTGCGTTGTTAGTAAGCTCTACTTGCGTTGTTAGTAAGCTCTACTTGCGTTGTTAGTAAGCTCTACTTACTAGCGCTGTTAGTAAGGTCTGCTTGCTAGCATTGTTGAACGCTAAACTTAATAGCGTTGTTAGTAACCTCTTCTTACTAGCGTTGTTAGTATGCTCAACCTAATAACATTGTTAGTAAACTCTACTTCCTAGTGTTGCTAGTAAGCTCTACGTCCTAGTGTTGCTAGTAAGCTCTACTTGCGTTGTTAAGAAGCTCTACTTGCGTTGTTAAGAAGCTCTTTTTACTAGCGTTGTTAGGAAGCTTTTTTACTAGCGTTGTTAGGAAGCTCTATTTACTAGCGTAAGCTCTACTTACTAGTGTTGTCAGAAAGCTCTATTTTCCAGCGTTTTCAGTAAGCTCTGCTTATTAGCATTATTAGTAAGCTGTACTTACTAGCGTTGTCAGTAAGCTCTGCTTATTAGCGTTGTTAGCAAGTTCTACTTATTAGCATTGTTAGCAAGCTCTACTTACTAACAATGCTAATAACAATACTTAATAACAACGCTAGTAAGCTCTACTTGCTAGCGTTGCTACTAAGCTCTACTTACTAGCGTTGTTAATAAACTCTACTTGCTAACAACTAGTGCTGACATGACGCTCCACAATTGGATCATTCAGTTTGTTGTCAGCAGCAATTAGTCACTGATTACCCCATGTTCTGTTGTGTGAAGATATTGTTGAAATTGTCGAAAATGCCTGTTTACCAGGCCAGTGGCCTGGCAGGCAACGCTCTGGCTTTACACGCTGAGTTCCCGTGGTTCGATCCCCGGCAAGGGGATGTTTCCTTACACCTGCTGTCGTGTTCACCTAGCAAGCAGGTACCCGAGTGTTAGTCGACTGGTGTGGATCGCATCCTGGGGTACAAGACTTAGAACCCCAACGGAAATAAGACAGACAGTCCCTCGATGACGCTCTGCCTTTCTTGGGTTATCCTGGATCGCTAACCCTCCGGGGTTAAAAATCCGAACAAAATCTTATCTGTGTAAGTGTGAAGCGTCTGACTCAGAAGATTGGTGTTGGAACAACCTCTATCTAACACCTAAAGATGGAAAAGGACAATTTGTTGAAATTCTGTGCTGAAAATGGTGAACAGAATTTAATGAAAAACAGAAAATATTGTATAGAGGAAAAAGTGAATATCTCGATCGTGTATAAATGGAGTGGATTGGTCAGCGTCCGAGTGAGCATTGGCAGCTTAACCGAATAAGTAAGTTTATTTAGGTACAAGCACACAAATTATCATGCATAGTAACATGTGTAAATTACCTAGGATAATCCCACAAAGTCAGTGACTTATTTACAAAAAAAAAAAAAAAAAAATCTTTCATGGCGAACTGTATACTGAAGGTAACTGTGAATATTCCGCAGCTGGTTACAAAAATTTAAGAAAAGGCACAGCATTAAATATTTCAAGTTTAATGATGAAGCATCTGCTGATCACCAAGTCTAAAACGAGATAAACGCGCTAAATTTATGTGACACAGCTCTTAAAAAACGCGCCAGTTTGCTAAATCCCAATGATAAGTTTAAAAGGTTCTTACATCCAAAACTCTCAGCAAAAGTTCTTTGCAGAGTTAAATGATCAACTACTTGTGATGAATAATGTTCGCCAATGAACAAAGATACATTTCTCTCTGTTCTTCTTACATCATGGCATAGTAAGTTTATCTAAGTAGAGGTACACATAAATACAGTTAAATAAATTATCATACATAGTAACATGTGTAAATTAGCCACCAGGATAACCCAACGTCTTTGTATATTGAATGATTCTTCAGTTTTTTCTTGTGCTTGGCAGTATTTTTGTTTCTTTCAATGTCACTCAAGTTAGCTGCAACTGAACAATGGCAAGACACTATCACTCATGGTTAGGTTAGGTAAGGTTTGTCAGGAAACAGGACAAGTGTCTCCTGACGCTCATGCGAGTCACGTTCAGTACGTGAACTGGACCTGACTGCCCGTCTCTCTGTTCACTGTCTGGATGCGTGCAAGTGGCTGTGTCTACGGCTAGGAATGCATATTGATTTGTGATTATTCTTCATGAGTTTTAAAAATATTTAATGTTTATGTTTTTAAGTTTATTGATTTTACTATTTAATAAGAGTAAATGTGAACTGCAACACGACCAAAACAAACCGACAGTGTGCAAATAACTGCTGATGTGTATAATGATATATAGAACTATGTGTCGTTATTTAAACTGCTTTTAACATGTCACAATTTTAATTTTGTTTTTCATATCTGATAATCTTCCCTTAATATCAGGATCACTTAAGGTGAGTAAAATTATTATTACCGGGTGATTTGATGGTAAACAAACGAATTAGCCCGTGGCCTGGTGGCAAAAGCTCTCGCTTCACACGGTGACTTCCCGGGTTCGATTCCCGGCGAAGGGGTGGAAACATCGGACGTGTTTCCTTACATCGGTTGCCCATGTTCACCCATCAGTAAAATGGGTGCCTGGGTGTTAGTCAACTGGTGTGGGTCGCATCCTGGGACAAAACTGACCTAATTTGCCCGAAATGCTCTGCATAACAAGGGGCTTTCCGTATAGTAGTATGTCATTGATGTCATAAATGGTTTTGAAAACCGACAAGTTGAAGATTAAGACACTTTTGCAACATATGGGAATCTTTATTAAGGAAACGTTTCGCCACACAGTGGCTTCATCAGTCCAATACAAAGTAGAAACGGATAAGGAGAGGAGGAGTTTGAGGTAATCAGTCCCTCAGCCTGGAATCGATGTGTTCAGTCCATCATTTTTGTAGAAAGTACAGCATATGGCCGGGGAAGTGCCACTGTGTGGCGAAACGTTTCCTTAATAAAGATTCCCATATGTTGCATAAGTGTCTCAATCGTCATTGATGTCAGCTAGGCTTGTTTACCTTGTACATGTACTTGTAGTAAATAAAGATATTAGTATTATTATGATACTGCACATAGTCCATCCGACTCCATCGTCTGGTTTACCTTAACTACCTCTCCTAAGCGATAACGAAATTTTACGTTTATGATTATTTATGTTATTTATTCATCATTTTATGCAAAATAGTTGACACGATTCATTACTGAATCATATACAGGAGCTTAGATTACTGTTTAGTATCTAAACATTTCTCTAAGCTTACAGTAGTGTGTGTATTAATTGGGACAGTGAAGAAATAAGAAATTTATTTGGAAAATTTATGTCTATTTCAAAAATACACGGTAATGATATGACATATAATTGATTTACTAAGAGATATTCTTACCCTTTGCTTTTACAAGCATTGCTGCATATTTTGGCATAGAATTGGCCAATGTTGAACACATTTTGGTAAGTTCTTCATCGTGATACCAGGTCCTAATAACAGCAGCAATTAGCTTCTCCACAGTTGAACAGTACTATTTTGTGATCCTGCATTTGGTTATTGCCCATAGATTCTCAATTGGGTTGAGGTCAGGAGAATTTATAGGCCAATTTAGAACGCTTAGCCCACTTCAAAGAATGTCAGCATTTTGGAAGTGTGGCTGCTGGAAAATGCCTTCTCCATCAGAAACGTCTCTATCCACAATTGGGAGCAAATGAGTTGCCATGATTACCTTGTATTTATCACTGTTCATTATTCCCTCAATAATAACAAGCCGTCCAGGGCTTATTGAATGTGTCCATTTTAAAGAGGTTTGTTTGTGCTCCGTTTCATTAATCTGTATCCATGTACTTCAAAATACGTCTCATTTGAAAATATAACTTTTCTCCATTTATTTGTCGTCCATTCCTTATGATCGAGTGCCAAACGCAGCCGTTTTTTCTTCATAGCAGCAGTCAATAATTGTTTCTTTAGCAGCTTTCTGGCAGTTCTGCCAACTTCAAGGAGCCTTCGTCGAACAGTTTAAGAATCAACATTTATGCTAGCTGAAGACAAATCTCTCTCTGTAGATCTTTGCTGGTTATCATGGGATCCTTCACACTTTTTCTTATGATAACCTAGTCATTGTGAGATGTTGTCTTTCGCATTCTTCTACATCTTCCTCGACCCAGTGCTTCACAGTCACCAGTGTCATCAGCTCTCTTCAGAATCCGACCAAAAGTTGACTTTGCTAGACTCAAATTTTCGGCGATCTTTCTGATACTTAATTCAACATGTTTTCAAAGAGCTACAATACTTGCACGCTTCCTAGGTGTAATATTCATCATGAATTTCAGCAGTAATCATGAACTGAAGTGGAGAATTTAGTGAAACCACATTCACTCATGGAACACACTTGCAGGAACAGCCTTACAGAACAACAGCTGTTGCAGCACTGACGAAAGTCGTAGGGTAACACCACAGCTGGATGGTTGAGAGAAGTCGGTAGCAAACTCTTCTGAAAAGAACCCAAACTACATTAATTAAGCCAGAGACTAAGACAAAATATGAGATAATCACAAAATTTACTTCTGTCTTTATTAATTTGCAAACTACTGTAGGTTGACTCCTATAAGCAACGTAACCTTCGGCCTCCTGGGTAAATTTTCTACACTGATTTTGGGGAGAAAATAGCGTCTTCAACGCCGTAAAATACAGAAACATTTTGTAAACAGTGATCATGTTTTTTATTGGTACAGTACCTATACAGTACTGTACAGTGTTTAGACTTGGGTTCCAGCCCTCAGGTTCTCCCATTTTATAGATACAAATATATAAATATTCCAAAATCCGTAAAAATCATAAATCCAAAACATTTCTGGTCCCAAGCATTTCGGATAAAGGATTCTCAATTTTGTATATATATATATATATATATATATATATATATATATATATATATATATATATATATATATATATATATACATATATATGCTAGGAATTCGCAAGAGCAGGCGAAATATTCATATATATATATATATATATATATATATATATATATATATATATATATATATATATATATATATATATATATATATATATATATATATATATATATATATATATATATATATATATATATATATATATATATATATATATATATATATATTCATATATATGTATGTATGTTGTGCCAAATAGGCAAAACTGGTCAATTAGCAAGAACTCATTTAAAATAAGTCCTTTCTAAAATTGATCTTATACGTTAAAAGATATATATATTTTTTTCATTTATGTTAATGTAAAAATTTATAATTTTGTACCAAAACAGCCTTAGAAAACTTACCTAACTTTATTATAACAAGCTCAATTTAATTTAGCCTAATCCAACTAAATATATTTTAGATAAGTTTACAATAATTTAATAATAAACAAACACAATGAAATATGATTTTTGCGAAATTATTACATATATAAATTTTCGCTTGTCTTATTCAGCAAGAAGAGCGTTGCTATTCAAGCCAAAATCGCAGGTTTTACCTATTCGGCATAATATGTATGTATACACACACACATTCATATACACATACTCTAGGTAACCAATTTATTATGAACACCCTCTTGCACTAGGTAGGGTCCCCTTTTACTTCCAAAACAGCGTAAATTCTTCGTGGCATGAATTTATCAAGGTTCTGGAAATGTTCCTTAGAAATCCTGGTCCAAGTTTACTTGATAACATCACACAGTTGCTGTAGATTTGTCGGCTACACATTTATGCTGATAATCTCCCATTCGATCACATTCCAAAAGTTTACACCATATTTTGACCCTACCATCAGCATGTGTCAGCAGAAATTACAATTCGTCAGACCAAACACGTTTTTTTTTCCAATCTTAACTGTCTTGTCTCGTGAGCCTGTGCCAACTATAGCACCAGTTTTCTGTTATTAGACGATGGGAGTGGAAGCTGGCATTGTTTTCTGCTGTTGTAGCCCAGCAACTTCAAGGTTTGACGTATACTTCCAAAGAGGGTCTTCTACACACCACTGTTATAATACATAATTATTTGAGTTACTGTCACCTTTCTGTCAGCTTGAACCAGTCTGGCCATTCTCCTCATACCTTATCATCAAGGCGTTTTCGCTCACGAAACTGTCACTCATTGGATTTTTTGTTTTTCACACCATTGTCTGTAAGCTCTAGAGACTTGTGAGCGAATATTCCAGTCACTTTGAACACATTTCTTCCCCATTCTGATGTTCAATATTATAAAAAACTAAACCTCTTGACCATGACTACATGCTTTTAGTCAGTGAGGTGCTGCCACATTATTAACTGAATAGTTATTTGCATTAACAAGCAGCTGTACAGGTGCACTTAATAAAGTGGCCACTGAGTGTATATAATGTATATCATGCCGAATCATCGAATAAGCAGAGTGAAACCATTTTATACAATAAATCTCTGATAATTAGTCTGAACACTATGAAAAAATATATATCATTGATTTTAATTAATATTAGACATTTTAAACCTGATCTGTAGTATTCTTAGTAGAATTAGGTTAAAATACATTACGTTCGTTAAATCAGGGTTAGGTGTGGTCTCTTAAGTTCAAAACTGTTTTTTTATTTTTTTCAATTAAATAAATATATTAACCTATATATTAATCCATAAAATGAAATTTTAGTAAAGTTCACTTAATTGACAAATTTCGACTTAATTGACCAATTTGGCTTATGGAGTTAAATTTGATAGATAAGAAAAAATCCTTCCTCTGTTATAACGACCACCAGGATCACTGGCGCCAGCCTGGCTACCACAAGAAATTTTAAACCAACAACAAACAGTTGAATGAGGAAGCCAAGGTTGTGAACGACAGAATAAATAGTCTGGTTTTTCCTTAAGCAACAGGCAGTTAGTGCCTCGTTCGTGCTTTATTTTTTCATTTGTAGTATAATGCTACTGAGCGTGTTCCGGAGTACAAGCAAACCAACATCCTAGTGACAGTCTAGTATCATCATGAGTATAAAGTCAGGAAACTTGATAAAAGTTCAGTTCCGGGAGAACCATCGTCTAAAATAAATACTTACTCTGCATTATGCGTTGTAATACCCGTTTGTTGACTTGTTGCCGCAGTTACCATCCTAGTGACAAAATATACGAGTCACATGATCCAAACACATTTGGTTGAGCATCAGGCTGCACGCGGCCTACAAAGGGGGTTCAATGGTAACTCTCCTTGCCTCAAATACCAGCCAGTGACGTTGCTAGGGGCAGTGGCTCCTCTTGAGCGCATTCGCCGCTTTTTTTCTTTGTCCTTGCTTTTTAAGCTATATATTTATTTTATTTTATTTAAAAACATAATGTACAATACACTTAACACAAAACAACATTGATCCAAAAGTCAGCCATCAACAAAATTGCATTACATATGAACTGATAGACAGACTCTGTATAAATATATATATTTGACAAAGGATAACTTTTATACCCACAACATACCCTCAAACCCTACACACATCTTTATATGCAAAACTATGCCTACACAATAAGTTTTATATATATATATATATATATATATATATATATATATATATATATATATATATATATATATATATATATATATATATATATATATATATATATATATATGTAATTTAAGGTCCATACAGTACAAATATACATGACCTTACTGATACATATTTTATTTAAAAGGCTTATATCCAATACATGTGACACGAGATGGCAATGGCCAGAAGTCAGGCAACTACATCTACATTCGCCGCCTGGCCCTCGCGCTGAGTGGTTCTCTTGTTGCTGATTCCTGGTGGCCAACGAGAGAGTTACTGATTTTCAGCAATATGGCGGCTGGTGGAAGGAGGAGGATCAACACCGTGTGTGTTGAGGTGTTGCAGGGAGCAGTGTACCCGGATAACTCGAATGTTTTGTTGCCTGCGATTAACCGTGATGTGATGCTTATGGCATTGGAACTGAGGAATTACGAGGCATAGCGCTGAATGGGACACACCGAATCTTCATCAAGTTTGCTACGACAGCAGCATATGAGAGGATCGTGGACGGCTTTCAGGACAAACCAATGGTGATCAATGCTGGCCTGGAGGTACGCTTGAGAGATGTATCTCGATATTATACCTTTCCTTGAGTCCGAAACATGCCATTTGAAGTTAGTGATGAGGATATTCGAGAGGCGTTCCAACAATGTGGAGTGGTTCATATGGCTGTGATGGGCAAATGGACCGACGGAATTTACGCAGGATTACAGGAAGGGTCATATTCCCTTAAAATAAATGACTCTCCGAAGGCCTATACCTTCGTATGTTGTCCTTGATGATTTTAGGACTCAAGTCTACATCACATACGCCAGTCAGCAACGAACCTGCAGACTATGTGGGGCGTATGATCATGTTGCAGCTGCTTGTGGGAGGAGGACAGACCATCGTCAGGAAGAACGAATGGATGACAAGGAGGTTGACAAAACAGAGACTGTGGTGCCAGTACCACCAAGTGTGAGACAGAGTAAAAGGTGGAGTGATGAGGTGGACGGGCCAGGCGTCACCTGTGAGACACTGCCTGCAGGCTCGGGTGCAGAAAAGCTGGAGGGGGGGATTGCACCTGTGGATGGGGGATTTTGCATGGAGACTTGCCCCATATTTTGCAAGATGCCCTCAGAGATTTTCTTGGCACGCCCAGCGAAGAGTCCCCTTTAGAGGCTGGTGATAGACATGTGGAGTCTGTGGAGCTGCCTGGGGAGGGTGGGATTACATCACATGACGGGGAATCTAACCTGGTGGTGCAGGATGTGGTGGCTGTAGTTCACAGGCAGGATGAACAGTTGGAAAATGTGGCTGAGTGGGTCCGATGAGGACGTGATCACACCCGTGCAGAAAGTTTGTACAAAGCCATGGGTAGATGCGGCCCGCAGGGGAAAGGGTGGAGTGTCAGGAAGAGAAGGGCTTAAACGTGGTCAGAGGGTGAAGGAGAAGGGGGGAGGAGCACCAAAAGTCCAGAGGTATCGAGGAAAACCCCCTATGTTGTCTTCAGAAGTCTCACAATAAATGTTAACGGCCTTCTGGCTGAGGTGAAACGACGATGGCTCGAGGTGACTATGCAACGTTTTCAGGTAGATATTTGTTTTGTACAAGAACATAATTTCAGGTGTGCGAGGGAATTGTGTTTGAATGGGTACAGAGTGTATGTACGTGGTTCAGGGAAATTAAAGGGAGGGGCTGCTTTGGTCATGCGCGAGGTCAGCCCTTTTAAGTTACTAGCGTGGGAGACAGGTGAGGAGGGTAGGGTGGTGAGGGTGGATGGTGTGTGGGGAGATGTGCAAGTGAGTTTTATGCCGGCGGATCTCTGCAGGAGTACTAAGGAACATTTTGTAGAGGACGTATTGCTGTATCATTTGCGAGGACTACCTGAGGTAACCATTATAGGAGGAGATTGGAACTGTGTAATATAGGGTAAGGATGTAGAACCCAGGGGAGTGGGCTGTATCCTGGGAGTGTTGAGGTAGGTATTAGGAGCAGCCGGGGTGATGGATGTAGTTAGGGGAGGAGGATGGTGTGTGGAGCACACTTTCGTGAGGCTGGGATATCAGGTGCGACTAGATAGGATTTATGTAACTAAGGAGATACAGGTTGGTAGGGTAGAAGCTATGGACGTGGGATATTCTGATCATAGGGGTGTGTTGGCAGATATCAGCTGGGAAAGAATGATTAAAAGATATGACAGCTACTGGAAATTGAATATAAGTTTACTGCAAGGAGTTGGTGAGGGAGAAAGTTTTGCTGCTTGGTGGCAGGGGCAATGGGAGAGAGGTCAGCATGCGGGGGACTTACTGAGTTGGTGGGAAATGTGGGCAAAGCCGTGTATTAGGAAGTATTATACAAAAATGGGCAGGGAAGAGAATTGGGGGAAATTCGGATTACAGAGGTACTTGGAGGGTCAACTGGAGGATTGTTACAAAAGGGGTGGGAATTATAGGGTGGATGAGATGGGTATTCTGAAAGGTCGTCTGAGAGAATTGCAGAATGAACGATTTAATGCGACACGCGGGAGAGGAGGTCTTATGGGGTGACAGGCTATCGCCCTGTGTTCTCTGACGTTTTAGGAAGTGGCAGAGGGACACAACTATGATGACGTTGGAGGTGTGTCGGGAGTTGGGGGGTATAGGGGAGGACAATTGCTCTGAACTACTGAAGGAATAAGTAACTATGCAGATCACTGGGTAAAAGAGTACTTGCAGGAGGAAGAGGGGGGGGGGGTGAGGGACAGGGCAGTATTAGGGGAGGGGATTAGGTGTATTGTTAGTAAGGAAGACAGGAAGGACATTGAGGGAGAGATTAGTGAGGAAGAGGTATGGGAGGCAGTGCAGGGTTTGAGCAAAGGGAAGGCACCTGGATTGGATGGTTTTCCTAATGATTTCTATGTGCATAATTGGGAGCCCCTAAGGGATTGTTTAGTTAAAGTATTCAATTGTATGAAGAATGGGAGGGTATTGGGTAGCATGCAGAACACTGGGGTTGTGGTTTTGGTGAAGAAAAAAGAGGAATGTAGGATGATGAAGGATTATAGATTTATAACATTAATGTGTGCGGATTATAAGATCTTCGCAAAGTTGCTAGGTAATAGGCTTAAGGGGCAATGTGGAATCCCAGGAAAAAGCATGGGTGGGGGTCATGGTCAGATTAGGGATTTTATTGAGAGTGGTGAAGGGGGGGGTTGAGTATCGATTGGAGTGCTGCTTATGATAGTGTTGAAAGGAGTATGTTGTACGATATCATGAGGCGGCAGGGTTTTGGGGATGAATTAGTAGGTTGGGTAGAGACTCTGTATGGGGGAGCCAAGGTTAGGATACAGGTAAATGGTAGAATGGGAAAGGAGGTGCCTATGCATAAGGGTTTAAGACAGGGATGCCCCTTGTCCCAGGTATTGTTTGCTTGCATGCAAGATCCCTTTTATCGTTTAGTTTCAGGAGGAATGGCTGAGGGGAAGGGGGGGATGCAGGTATAGTTGGATATGTGGATGATACTACGGTACTAGTGTGAGATGTAGAGGAGTTAGTGAATGTGGGGCGTATTGTAGAGATTTTTGGGAAGGCTACTGGGATGAAAGTAAACTATGCGAAATGTAAATTGTTGGAGGTAGGTGGGTGGGTAGGGAGGAGGGTTGGAAAGGGAAGGGGGTGAGCAACAGTGGAACAGGTGAAGATTTGTGGGGTGGTGTACCGGGCGGATCCGGTGGAGGCCCGGGCGGTTAATGCAGAGGTGGTAGTGAGGGAGGCCATTAAGCGCATGGGTGGTTGGCAGCCTGGGGATGTCACATTGCATCAGAGGGTGGTGATCGTCAATTCATTAGTGTTTAGTAAACTGTGGCATGTGGCGGCGGTGTTCCCCATTATTTTTGAGGATGTGAGGGAATTGCAGAGAAGGGCATTACGTTATATATGGGGTTATGGGAGGGCGTGGTTAAGTAAGGAAGTGGTAATGATGAGGGTACGTCAAGGAGGTTTGGGGCTCATCCCATTAGCAAGGCATCTGCAGTGTGTTTATATTAAGCATTGATACCTCAGGGTGGTTGGGGTGCAGGGGAGAAGAGTGGGATTGGTTATGGAAGATATCAGAAGGTGGTGGAAGGGGAATGATCTGAGGGAGTGTGAAGGAATGTTGAGGCAAATCATGGTGGTTAAAGAGCCGAGGCGGATCACTGCGAGTCTCCTGGACAGGGGAGGGGTGCAAGGGAAGGTGTTGCATGGGGCAGCGATATACCCTGTGTATGATTGGATGGGTATATGGAAGGGATTAAGAAAGTTGTGGCTTAAACCCAGAGTATGTGAATTTGTGTATAGGTTTTTAATGGGGATCGTTGCATAGAAGGCAATTTTGTTCCGTATGGGGATAGGGGAGGGAGGGCTGTGTGATAGATGCGAGGAGGAGGATACAGCGAATCATTGGTCATATTTTTGTCCTTATGAGTAGTGTAAATGGTTTGGGAAGGGTTACAGGGTGGGGGGGGATTTTCAACCTGGGCGATTTAGCTTGATGTGGAGGAGGTGAGATGGGCGGTCTTGTACCTAGTGGCAGACTTTGGCTGCTGTGTTTTATAGGACAAAATTTAGAAATAGGGATCTTTATGGTTGGAGGTGGGATTCAGCTTTTTCTGTGGGTTATAGGGAGTTGGCGGTGGGTAGTTTACTAGAGCTGTGAAGGAGGTTTAATGTATAATAGTGGGGAAAGGCGTATGAAAGAAGGGGAGGGGTGGGGGGGGTGACTGTGGACTCAGCGGGAATATGACACATGACTGAGGAATCGATGTGTGTGGTATGACGGGAGACGGGGTGGGAGGGAACCCCTATGGAGCAAAGGTGTCAGGGGTAACCATAGTGGCTTTTCTTCATAACCTACTGGACTGGTGATGTATAGTTATAGGTGTAGTAAGTTCCCTTTATGGTGTGTTTGTATAGGGTTCTTATTTTTGTCACCCCACTTGGGTATGAACCGTTTTCCATTATGATGTATGTAACTTAGGGTTTCCTGAGATGGGTTTCTCATGTTTCACAATTGTGCCTTACTTTTGTGGAAGGCAGTTTTGGTTAGGTTTTGTGTTGTAAACTGTCTACCTTTGTTAGTTTGTGTTTGTGTAAATATTAATTTGGTTATTGTGCAGGATGATCTATCCTTACATATTTTATACTACATCCTTGGGAATGTTGTCATTCCTTTACCTGTGTTCTTGTCTTGTATAAAAAAGTTTTCTGTTTTGGAGATGTGTGTACATGTATTGTGCTATTACGTTTTTATATACATGTGAATTGGTATGTTTTTGCTTACTGTGTAACTTAATTATCGATGTTAATGGTCAACAGTGTGTGTAGATTTGTAGGGGACGGCGCTGTTTGTAATTATTATTATATTGTTTCACTTGTTGTGTTTTATATTGTCTTATAATTTTGTAATGTAATAAAGTTTCTTTGGGTCGCCGTCTGTACAATACAGACGTGTAAATACTAAGACCTTGGGTGAGAACTATATTTTGTATCTTTTGTCATATTGTCACTTATGTCATTTAGTGGCTGTTTGTGATTTATGCCCTTCGGGGTTATGTACATCCGGTTCGTTATCTTTTTCCTGTTCATGGATGTTAAGCATTGGCTGATATGTATTTCTGGTTTTGTGCATTGTATATTTGCTTTGTATGTTTTCTTAAGTAGGTAAAATGATGACCTTTGTTGTTGCATTGCCAAGCAAAGGAAAGTTAGTGCTTGTAAATTAAGTTTACCACTCTGTATGCTGTTTCTGTCTTTGTCATGTGTTTTGTAATTTGTTTTTTCAATAAAATATAAAAAAAACTACATCTACAGTACTTTTTAACTGTTAGACACACACTATATAATTCATTACATAACTCCATGCCATCCTTCACATATTGCTTGTGCAAAGGAACAAAATATACAGACATGAAAGTGAACGCCCCCGTTCACTCTATGATAGCACTGCATCACAAGCCATTAATCCCATACGCAATTTACATATCAATGGTACAACAGTTTGTACCCCAAGACTAAAACATAAGTCTACTAACATTTCATCTTGTTACACCATGCAAAGTGCCCCCCCCCCTTTCCCTACCCCCTGTCCTAATCGAACCTACACACAATCTTTTAAAACGGAGGACTAATGAAATCCCCATGATAAGACTTCCTCTTCCACATAAGCAATCCTCAATTCTTCCATCTGAATATATTGGCTCTACACCTTATATACAACATCAATCATATGTCCTACAATCGTCAAAAGTTTACCTTATAATACAAGCAAATGCATCATATGAAATACTTGGCGAAACCTTGCCACGGCCTCACTCTGACCCCCCCCCCTATATTTATCTATTTATCCAGTCAACCTAGAACAGGTCCCCCCCCTTCCCCCATACACAAAAACACATAAGCACATAAGTTATATAACACATTCCCTCACTATTGTGACACCCATGATGATTTTAGTAATGTAAGAGAATAGCATACATGACATCTCTGGCCTGGGTAACACAATACCCTTCATATTCTTCTTTTACATAAAAGAAGGCGTACCAATCACCTTTCAGAAAAAACTAACCCTTCTCTCAATAAAGAATGCATACAATACAATGTACTGTGGGAACATCTCCCACATTCCATAGCTCTGTGCCTGCTATATACAGGTAATACATTAAGTCTTTAATAATCATAGGCTGTTTACTCTTTATCGCTTGACATTCCTAGGAATAATACAAGGACCGACTGATATGAGGTAAGATTGTCCAAACACTTACACATGCAAATAAAATAGATACGATACAAATAGACGAAACACCACTTCAGGGAACCTATTAGTAGAATATACAGTAAAGCAACCAACAAAATCAATCATGAAACCCTGTGTAGTATGCAAACAAACAAGCAAACGTTCCTCTGCATGGATTACATGCAACTTTTGTGGTAAATGCTGCCACGCCCCTTGTGTAGACATTCAAGACTCTACTACCCGAGATATTAAACAAGGAAAGTGTTTTTGGGTATGTCCAAATGAGACCGAACTGTGGAATAAAATCACATCGATATTAAAAGATGACAACACCAAATCGGACTTCATAAAAAAACATGACAGCTTTCTATAACAGTTGGGAAAGTAAAAAATCAGGGCCAGATGGTGCTACCGCCCCTGGTACAGATGTTGAAATGGTAGCCAGTAAATTTAAGAATGGAGAAATAAATGATGGTGACCTGAAGAGGGACAGTAGCTCTAGTGAAATAAATGATGGGGAAACAGGTGTAGATAAGGACACACACAAAACAGTGTTACAAACTAGCAATAACACGGTAGATAGTAAACAAGGGAATGCCCAGGGAAATACTGAAGATAAATTACCGGAAACAGTTGAGGCTCCATTTTAGCACTAGTAACGAAGACAGACACGAGACAGAACACACCCACCAATGAGGAACACAGTCACAAAAAACCAGGGCAAACGGAAACCAGGCCTATGTGAATATTATGCACTTGGTATCTGCAGGCATGGAAAATCTGGGAAATCAGATGGGACATGCAATTATGATCACCCCCAGAAAATGCCGTTCCCATATGAAAACAGGCAAATGCAACCTCCCGTCCTGTAAGTTTTTCCACCCTGAAATATGCCACACATCAATTCAGGAAAGACAGTGCTATAACTTATATTGCCAGGCATACCACCTAAAGGGTACGAGGCGACATAGAACATCCAGACCATAGCAAAATCTGGGTAGCCACAGCCACGCCGGAGAGAGAGGTTTTTTAGTGCCAGGAAGGAAAAAAAGCTGGCAGGAAATGACAGAAATTGTACACCAACTGCAATCATTTCTGGAGTGGAATCACAGTCAGTGGCCTCCACTCCATTACAACAGATATTAGAACCAGGAAAAAAAGACTTCCCCCCCATACCACCAATCCAACTACATTCATCTTTGCTAATATACAGGGTCTAAAGCCAGCAACAAACAACAAGGTACCTCACATTCGTGGACTGCTTACAGAGTCAAATGCTATGTTTGCGGCTTTCACAGAGACCCACATAAGAGATCACTTGGACAATGAAATATGGATCCCGGGCTACAACCTATACAGGTGTGACAAAATGAACAGGCAAAAAAAGAGGGGGGTTGGCCTGTATATCACAGAGTCACTTATATGTTCAGAACTACTAAATGCCTCAAATGATGTAGTTGAAGTATTAGCAATAAAGGTCGAGAATCAAAACCTGGTCATCGTGGTTGTCTACAACCCCCGGATGCAACGTCCCAACAATTCCAGGAACAGCTTCTGAAAATTGACCACTGTCTGGAAAATCTTCCAGCTCCTGCCCCCAACATCTTGCTACTAGGGGATTTCAACCTCAGGCACCTAAAATGGAGGAACATTGCAAACAATAAGAACATAAGAAAGGAGGAACACTGCAGCAGGCCTGTTGGCCCATTCTAGGCAGGTCCTTCACATTCCATCCCACTAACAGAATATTTGCTAAACCCAATTTTCAATGCTACCCAAGAAATAAGCTTTGACAATTCTACCCACTCATGCGCGAGTCCCACTCAAATCAAACCCCTCTCACTCATGAATTTATCCAACCTAAATTTGAAACTACCCAAGGTCCTAGCTTCAATAACCCTACTAGGCAGACTGTTCCACTCATCAACTACCTA